>BQNB010021667.1:7150-63971 GCA_026074375.1 Tanacetum coccineum | reverse complement strand
TTCATCAGGGGATTACCCAAAAGTATTAAAGGAAATGTTATCGCTTTAAAGCCTTAAACATTGGAAGAAGTCATTACCATAACCCAGAGGTTAATGAATCAGGTTACAAAGCACAATTCTGTGCAAGGAACCAATGATCACAAACAAAAGTTTAATGATAGAAAAAACACCACCAACAACAACAACTAAAACAATTATAATACCAACCGCAACAATGATCACCACCACAAGCAGAATAGAAGGCAAGAAACCTTCAGGGCTTATGCTGCCACCCTAACTGAAAATAGTGGGTATACTGAAAGCATTCCCCTGTGTAATAAATGAACCCTGCATCATATAGGACCTTGCACTGTCAAGTGTTAGACTTGCAACAAGGTAGATCATCAGACCAGGAACTGTAGAAGCAAAGGGCCAGCCATTGGAAGCAACCTACAACCAGTGTTAGTAACTTGTCATGCATGTGGAGAGAAAGGGAATTACAAATATCAGTGCCCAAAAGCAAACAACAGTGCCTATGGAAGAGCATACTTGCTAAAGGACAAGAATGCTCACCACGACCCGAACGTAGTCACGGGTACGTTCCTTCTAAACCAACATCTAGCTAGAATATTATTTGATTCAGGAGCAGATAAAAGTTTTGTATCCATATCTTTTGCTTCTATGCTTAATATCCTACCAATTACACTAGATACCACCTACGACATTGAAATGGCCGATGGAAACCTAGTAGGCACTAATACCGTTATCCAAGGTTGCACCATGATCTTTCTAAACCAACCTTTTGAAATTGATCTCATGCCGATTAAACTCAGTAGTTTCGACGTCGTCATTGGTATGGATTGGTTATCTAAATATCATGCTAGAATTATCTGTGACGAGAAAGTCGTCCACATCCCAATCGACGGTGAAACTTTGATCATACGAGGTGATCGAAGTAAAACCCGAATAAGCCTCATATCCTGTATAAAAACTGAAAGGTATATATCCAGGGGATATCAAGTTTTCATAGCCCAAGTTGTCACACCCTGCCAAGGCAGAAACGCGAGGCGTAAACAATAATGGATATCATCACAACACATGGTGTCTATATTTTAACACCCCCATTTTTACAATATAGCAGTGGCGGCAAGCACATGGGCATTCCAACACCTTCTAGTTAGTTTCTAGCATGCATACTCATCACATAGCCTCCCCCCTCATGATCTAGCTATTCCAAGTGTCCAAGATCAGATCACACAGCTCCCTTAGTCACCAAGACTTCATTTTCCTATAAATAGAACTTAAAACATATCATTCATTTTCATCCCCCACTTCATCTTTCTATAACCCAAGTGAGCAACTATTCTTTGCTCCATTTGATCCTAGGATCATCTAAGAAGATCATTCAAGCAAAGCTTTGAATATTTGAAGCCCCGGGAACAAGATACAGACTTAAGATCAGTGTATCACAAACTGATAGTCAGGGATGAAGATATTCCAATTCTGCTTTCAAGAACGCGTACGGAACTATGAATTCCATGTATTGCCATTGTGGTAACTAACAGCTCCCTGCTGTGTTCATGGATCTCATGGAATCGTGTGTGAAACATACTTGGCTGAAAAATTTGTGATAATGTCATTGAAGATAATCCTTATCTACTCCTAAAGAAGAACACGCAGATCACCTGAGAATAATCCTGGAATTACTCAAAAAGGAGAAATTGTATGCCAAGTTTTCCAAATGTGATTTCTGGATCAGTATCGTGCAATTTCTCGGGCACGTAATTGACAGCCAAGGAATTCACGTTGACCCCGCCAAGATTAAAGCAATTAAGAATTGGGCATCTCCTACTACACCTAAAGATATACACAAATTCTTAGGACTCGTCGGCTACAATCAGAGATTTATCAAAGATTTTTCGAAAATTCAAATTCCTTTAGACAGAATTAACCTAGAAAAATAAGAAGTATATCTGGGGAGAAGACCAAGAGTCAGCTTTCCAACTGCTAAAACAAAAATTATGTGAAGCTCCAATCTTAGCATTACCAGAAGGAAACGATGACTTTGTCGTTTACTGTGATGCATCACATCAAGGTTTGGAAGTGGTGTTAATGCAAAGAGAAAAAGTTATTACATATGCATCCTGACAACTCAAGCCTCATGAAGAGAACTATACCATACACGACCTTAAATTAGGACCAGTAGTGTACGCTCTTAAAATTTGGAGACACTATCTATATGGCACAAAGTGTACTGTGTTCACCGATCATAAAAGTCTTCAACATATCCTTGATCAGAAAGAGTTGAATATAAGACAACGTCATTGGCTAAAATTGCTCGCAGATTACGATTGTGAGATTTGTTACCATCCTGGAAAGGCAAGTGTTGTAGCAGATGCCTTAAGCCGGAAGGAACGAATCAAACCACTCCGAGTTAGAGCATTACTCATGACCCTTCACCCAAAATTACCATCATAAATCCTCGAAGCCCAAACCAAAGCGATCAAAGAAGAGAACATCAAAGCTGAGAACCTACGAGGAATGGACAAAGCATTTGAAGTACGTCCTGATGGAACTCGATGTATCAAGAATCGAAGTTGGTTACCACTCTTTGGTAATTTGAGGGACTTAATCATGCATGAATCCCATAAATCAAAGTATTCCATCCACCCAGGTTCTGACAAGATGTATCAGGATCTAAAGAAACTTTATTGGTGGCCTAACATGAAGGCAATCATCACTGGGTATGTTGGCAAGTGTTTAACATGATCTAGAGTTAAAGCAGAATGTCAGAAGTCATCTGGCTTACTAATACAACCAGAGATTCCTACATGGAAATGGGAAAGAATAACGATGAACTTTGTTACAAAACTACCCAAAACATCAAGCGGACATGACACAATTTGGGTCATGTAGACCCGCACTTACAAATCAGCACATTTCATCCACCACCCCCCCCCCCCACCCCACCACACCCCCCCCACGCCCCCCCCACCCCCGCCCCCCCCCCACCCCCCCCCCCCCCCCACTAAAGCAACAGATAGTATGGAAACCCTTACAAGGTTATATATAAAGGAGATAGTTTCATGACATGGAGTGTCGATATTCATCATATCAGATCGTGACAGTCATTTCACATCTAGATTCTGGCAGTCAATGCAGAATGCTTTGGATACTCAATTAGACATGAGTACGGCATATCATCCCGAGATAGATGGACAAAGTAAAAGAACCATCCAAACACTCAAAGACATGCTTCGAGCCTGTGTCATAGATTTTGGAAAAGGATGGGAGAGGCACTTACCACTGGTAGAATTTTCTTACAATAACAGTTACCATGCCAGTATTAAGGCAGCACCATTTGAGGCACTTTATGGTAGAAAGTATCGATCACCTGTCTGCTGGGCCGAAGTTGGAGATGTCCAACTAACAAGACCAGAGATAATCCATGAAACCATCGAAAAGATAGTACAAATCCGACAACGCTTGCAAGCTACAAGAGACTGGCAAAAGAGTTATGCCAATGTAAGGCGAAAGCCTTTGGAATTCTAAGTTTGAGATCGTGTTATGTTGAAAGTGTCACCTCGAAAAGGTGTCATCCAATTTGGAAAGTGAGGAAAGCTTAACCCCCGGTACATTAGACCATTTAAGATCCTTAAAAGGGTCGGCCCAGTAGCATACAAACTTGAGCTTCCTGAAGAACTCAGTAATGTCCACAATACTTTCTACGTTTCTAATTTAAAGAAATGCCTATCTGACAAATCCCTCGTCATTCCAATGAAAGAGCTTCAGCTCGATGACAAACTCAACTTTGTGGAAGAACCAACGGAAATCATGAATCGAGAAGTCAAGCAACTAAGACAAAGTCGCATCCCTATAGTCAAAGTAAGATGAAACTCTAAAAGAGGACCATAATTTACGTGGGAACGCGAAGATCAAATTTGTGCCAAGTATCCACATCTATTTTCAAACATCACTATAACATCCAACTAAATCATGGGACGAGATTTCTTTAAGGTTGGGAGACTATAACAACCCACAATTTTCCCCATGTAATTATCCATCTATTAAATTAGATGCAATTTTCCTTAGTGTAATTTCCATCTATTAAATTAGATGCAACCATTTTCATGGAAAGATTTTTGCATTATTCCATCCATAATGTAACGTAACTTACATTACAAAAGTAAACGAGCTTACGCAACTTACCAATGCCAATTTCATCAACGTTTATAGCAAGTAAACGTTATAATATGTCAAGCAATATGTTTTAAACTCCATTTTTACCATACATTATCAATTTAACGTACCATTCATAACGTTATTATAAAACGGATTTTATACGTTAACGTTTATATCAAAACCCAAATTACATGTAATGTTTTTATGAAAACAAATGTACAAGCTTTCAAGGCATATGTATAAGGTTATAATGCATACCTTTTGAATATCTTTTCCTTCCAAAACCAATGTACAACACCTTAAAGCACAAAGTACAACCCGATTAAGCACACCATTCAAATGAACTCATTTCCCTCTAATTTTCTAAGGCATTTCGTACCAATTCTTAAACACAAGATACAAGCTTCTAAAGTACAACATTTGAAATATAGTTACCCTCCAATCTCACCCCTACTCGTCCTAAATCCAAAACCCTAATGAACCCGTAACACCCTAAACAAGCTCGAACCAAGTTCTAACCAAGCTACCACCCTCCACCATGACACACCACGTTGCCTAGCACCTTGTCACCACCTTTAAGCCCCAAGATTAAGCACCTTAACACCTCACCACCTCCTTGTAAGCTACTTGTCACCTTGCACCCCAAGTTAAACCTTCTTGTCACCACCTTGGCAAACCAAACCCACCTCACCTCCACACACCTTGCTAAGCTATCCTTCTAGCTTATAATAGTCATCCTAGATATCCCTTGGCCACCACTCTACTCAACTTGGTCACCACTCCACATAACTTGGCCACCACTTCTTTCTTTACCTTATATATACACGCATACATGCACACATTCTTAATTCACCATCCAAACTCAAAACTACCTTAAAACTATGCTCTAGCCATGTCCTAGAAGAAAAGTAAGGAAGATTAAGCTAAGTAGAAGCCATAGAAGAAAAGAAAAGAATTCCTTGATTCATCTCCTAAAGATTTCGGATCATACTCACCTATTTCGACCCATTTCACCATCTTTGATCCATTTCATATACTAGTAAGCTTTTTTACTCGTTCAAAAAGCTCTTATTATGTTTAAGATCATGTATACACTTTGTTTTAATCATTTGATCAAACAAAACCATGTTGAAAACTCCTAAACCCTAATCGAACCTTAAGTGACCCATTTTGAAACCCTAATCTATTCGAAACCCTAAATAAGCTAGCTTAAGCTTATTCTTATCCTAATAAGCTCCTATGTACTTTTTATATCACTTAGAATAAAGCCTTAAAACCCTAATCAACATGCTTGGTATTTCCTAAACCAAACCGCCATTAAAAACCCTAAAAAGCCTTTTTCGTAAGCCTTAATAGCTAAAAACTCATAAGCTGATTTTATAAGCTATTCTAATAAGCTAACTTATCACTTTTATAATCATTAAAACTAATCCTAAAAGCCCTAACCCATCGGGTTATTGTTTCTAAACCAAACGTGTCCATTTTGGATTTTTAAGCTTTCATAAGTTACAAGCTCGTAAAACTTACTTATTTTAGCTTATAGTAATAAGCTCTAAGCTGAAAAATTAATTTCAAGATTAAAAATACAAATATTATGGATTATGGACTAGAAACGCAAATCATTTTATGCATGAGGGGTATATATTGTAACTTTTGAAATTATTAAACTTTCAGGCCAAAAGTGTAATTATCCTAAAGTTAAAACCACAAGGGCCTGTTTTGCCATATTTCTAAGTTAAGGGTTAAATGTTTAAAATATAATTAAAGGGTTAAAAGTGTAAATTAATATATACCAAGGGTATATATTGTTATTTTCATATTCTCAAGGATATAAAAGGTAATTTTTTATATTAATTATAAAAATATATTTAAATATTATAAGACTCGATTTTATTAAAGCCCGACACATTTGTCGTTATCATTCGTCGATCGAAACACTATAAAATAATTATGTTATGTATTTAACATAATTTATCATCTACTAGCTTTTGAAGAAACTTAAAAAAAGATAAAATCTTATCAATTAAACTATAACGATCACGTTACTAGGGAGTTTCATGTGAGGGGATTTTATTTGGGTAGAGGTTTTGATGAGTTGCTGGATTTACGATTTAAAGTGTCTGACAAGTTCGAAACTACACCTTTTAATATATATAAATATAATATACTATAAATATATAATATAAATATATATAAGGGTAATCTCAAAGTTATCAATGATAAATATTCCAAGAGGCTTTTTGAAAGATTTTTACTTTTATCCAAAGCAAAAACCCTAAAAATACATCCCGGGTCGTGTCCCGACGAGGCGTGAATTTAAAAATCGAGAATCGATTTGTGGAACAATGCTTAAATAATCACAAATTGGATTGGTTTTCTATTCTACAAACAAAATGAAAAGACAAGTAAAGGAAACCCTAAAACGAAAGCAATTTAAGTTAAAACACGAAAAACGATAACAGGGTCAAAACCCGTTCTTTAAAAAAACAAATTTTAAAAATTTAACCCTACAACTTCAAATTTAATTTTAAAATGACCTAAATGATAAAAGAAAATTTTTTTTAAAAAGAATTATGTTTTTTTGACTTTTTTTAAATTTATTATGATTTAAAAACTGTTTTACTCTAAATTAAATATTAAAAATACTAATCTAAATCATAAAAATCTAAAAAAAATCAGGAAAAGTGCATTAAACAGTGTTGGTTCTATGAAAAATAAAAAGGCTTAACAACTTACGAAATAAAGCTAGAATAAGCCAAAGAAGGTTGATAATGCATATTGGGCAAATAAGGCTAAAATAGTTAATTGTGCAAACTCTAACCAGATGGCCCTACTGGTGCCGCTGGTATAGAGTGTGTGTGTTAAGGCTTGGTTGAGAAGGTAGAGGTCTGGGGTTCGAGCCTAGCTCACCCCAGACTTCCCCTTTCCCAAGTTTTTATTTTTAAACATTTTTTTTTGAAAAATTTTTATAACTTAAAAATAAGCAAATTTAAAAAAGGGAACTTTTTTATAAACTTAAAAATAAGCTGGAAAAGCTATATGAAGATGACAAAAAAAAAAAAATCAAATTATTGTGGGTTTATTTAACTATGGACTAAAACTAAGACTTGTAGCTATTTTAAAAACTAATAAGCTAATGAAAAAAGACAAATAAGCAAAACAGTCTATCACTTAGTACCTAATGAGCAAATATAACAAAAATTAAGCAATCTTACCAAGTCAATAAGCTCTGAAACGCAATGAGCTTTTGCTCAAAACTAAACCAAGACAGCCCAAAAGGTAACTTTTCTTAGCTTAATTTTAAGCTAGAAAAGGGATCCTATATGGGTAGTGCTTAATACCATTGAAAAGCTTGGTCTTTATAAGCTACAAGAACAACAAACAAAAAGCATTTTGAAAATAAACTGAGCTGAGAAAAAGCTAAATGAAAAGGTTGTTTTGACTAAGTATGAGCTGAGTTTTTCAAACTTTAAAAAAGACAAAATGGCTTTTTCAGCCCTATTTTTAAGCTAGAAAAATAAGTTCAAAGTAAATCGTTAAGCTAAACAGATGAGAAAAATTAAAATACATACTATAAACTACTTATTCTATGAAAATCAGACTCTAAAATAACCATTAACTAACTTATAATTAAGATTAAAAAGTGGCTTTTGAGCCTTAAAAACTGTTATGACAGATTTTGCACTAAATCCACAATGGCAATTGCATACTTAAAAACAAACCTATTCTACTGCATTTATAGACTCAAACAAGCATGAAAATGGTACTAACAAGCACATAGACAAGATCTAACTAAATAAGCTGATATGACAATCTAAAAATTCACAAATTTAAACCTTGCATACTCAAAACCTTAAACTTAAGATTTAGATTTTAAAAACTTGATTAAACTAACTTATACACTAAATTTGAGCTAAGGAAAACTGAACTAAGAACTAAACACAAATTTGAACCTATTTTGACCCATTTTGAACCTTGACCCAAACAACCTCCTAATTATAAATTCCATTTTGAACTGATTTAAAACTGAAATAACTTAGATAGTGAAAATAGATAACCAACTAAACAATGTTAAGGCAATATTAAGCAATAAAAACACAGAAATGGGCACTTAAAAATAAGCAAATTTTAAGAAAGTACTTAAACAACAATTGGACAGTTTTGTTGAAAGACTTTTACAAAAGATTTCTAAACTACAAGACAGCATAAATAAGCAACAAATAATAATAATAAGCATAAATAAGCACAAATGAGCAGTAAATAAGCAATTCAACAGTAAATAAGCAAAAAAAATGAAAAGTGAGCTTACAAATCCCTTTGCACAAAGAAGGGGGATAAAGCTCTTAGGAGCTAGTCAACAAGCTCCAGCTTGTTTAGAACAAGCTGGTAAATGCATAAGCCCATCCACATTTGGCTTATCATCCAAAACAATAAGCTGAGGTATAATTTAGGGTGAAATTCAATGAAACAGTTGCACTTTAAACTTATAAAAAATTTTGCAGGTTTAAAAGGCTTTTAAGAGCTTGTAAAAACAGGTTTGAAAACAGAATAAGCTTAAATGCATAAAGGATTTAAAGAACAGATTTGCAATAATATAAAAACTTAAATTTTCATTAACTTAAAAAAAGAGTATAAGGCTTTTAAATTTAAAAGTACATTAAGTAAATAAACTAAAAATTAATTAAAAGACAAGTTTTAAACTACTCCTACTTCTATTTTACACTACTTCTCCATTACACGGTTACAACTGTTGACATTAGGTCCTTTTTATAGTCTTAAAATGAAAAACAGCCCTTTGTCTTATGCTTGTTGTGTTTCTTCCTTTGATGAGATTCAAACCACATCCAGGCAATCCAATTATCTGTTTCACCAAGCCAATCAATCTGATCCATCCAATTTTTGTCTTGCCTTGTCAAGATGGAGAGCAGAGGATCTCCAAGGTGGATTTGGAGGTTTGTGGTGTGTGGGGTAACTGGGTAAATCATGTGGGTATAGGGTAGAAGATATAGGAATAGTAAAAAGGGCGGGAAATGATTATTTTCTATTTTGGGGAAGATATACAGTAACAAGCGGGTTATGGGTTTTGGTTTGAAAATTGGCAGCTTTGGCCCCTGAGGTTGTATGTTGTTGTTGCATGGTTAGTCCTTTTGGACTGACACTGTTAGTCCTTAAGGACTAACTATGCAAAAAGGGGTAAAGGGAGTTGGGCTAATGGCTGTTAAGTTTGATTGGGCCTAGGTTAAAACTGTTTGGGCCGGTTTATGTTTCATGGGTTTGAAATAAGGGCTTTTTTTTATTTTGGCCTTATTAAATGAGTATATAAATACTATTGGGCTGACCCGGCTCAATAAGTGGGCTACGGGTTGGCCCAATAACTTATTTATATCTCCGGCTTCGGTTTTTCGCGCTCTATCCAAATCCGTGCTCGTTTTGTTCGTTTTTGCTTGATTTTGTGTCCTTTTCTTTGATATCCGTTACCTGCACATTATAAATGCAAAACACACAAATACAACGTATTTTTGGTATGTTTTTGGTCTTTTAAGCCCGTTTTAATGGATAAATGGTGTGTGTAATTAAGTACATACCAAAATCCCTCATACTAAACTATTGCCTTGTCCTCACGCAATGCCATAAGTAAACACTTTAGAAAACCAAGAATCTCAATCCCCCTTGATTAATTACCTCGAAAAGTAGCTTAGTGTTCATCAAGGGGAATTAAAGAATCAATAGTTTTGAAAAGCCTCGTTTTGACCATTTTTGAATATATACTTATTTCCACACATGTTTTTATACTTTTTCATTTTTCTTAATTTTTGTACTTTTCTTTTTAAGCAACTAACTAACATGTTTGACTTTTGTTATTTCATAACTTTAAAGGTCATAGAACAAGACGCGCCTATAGAATAATCTATAAATATCCAAAGGATAAATTCATCGTCCCTGATTTTTCACTTGTCCCAAACCAGGCTTAAAAACGTAAATCACGTTAGAATATAAAGTTTAAGATGCTAACACTACTCATATTTGCAACTTGTGAACTTTTCACTCCTGACAATTATTATATCTTAGGTGAATGTGCCATTTCAAATTTCAACCATGGATCAACGTTTTGCAAAATTCTATGCTTCACGTTCCACCCGAGAATAATGAGTTTGAAGGCGAGATCATCCCATGTAGCGACTTTCGTCTCGGCATAACACCCACCTTGCGTCTAGTGATCCAGGCATTTTGACACCCCACAGAGACTAGTATCGAGACTCGCGGACCTTCGATTTCAAAAACTCTTAGGTTTCCCGTATATACAAAAAATCACAACTTAAAATGTAATAGTCTTAGTTCAAAAGCATATTTAAATTTAATGAAAAAGAGATTTTCCTTATATTTTATTAATTTTACGTTTACTACACTTAATATAATTACACACCATTAAACTAAGGGAAATCCTGACCATGTTTTAGAATGCTGCAACATCGGTTGTGAGCCAGCAAGATGCAACAAACTTTTATCAGTCTCGGATAATTACTATGTGCCTTATTTAGAAGACTGCAACATCGGTTGTGAGCTGGCAATATGCAGTAAACTTTTATTAGCCCACAGTTTTTATTATTATTATCTCATTTTTCATTTCATTATTTTTTTTAAATATAATACCACGATATAAAGAAAATTTCTTTTTAGAAAATTTAAGTATAAATTTGAACTAAAATTATAGATATCGACTATACTTCAAAAATTGTTGATTTAAGTTTAATTTTCGAAGAGAGCACGTATTATTAATCCGGATAGAAGCTTATGGGAGAGAAAAGCCACAAACTACACTTATGAGCTCTTAAGATTTCCAACTAATCCTTGTTTAGCATCTAACTCATACTTAGCTCTATCATTTTTCGTTCTTGCAAATTTATAATCTTTAGTAAAAACATCCGCGAATGCTTAGTCTATGGTTAAGGAACAACCTAGAGCTCAACACGCTCGATCGAGTCAAAATTTATTCTCATTCTACCCAGCAGGAAAGTCAAAATTGTGACAAAACACTTATTTTGTTTTTGAAAATTTTTAAATTTTTTCATTTTTTTGGTATTTTGGTGGTAAAAACGGGATTACGCGAAAACAACGGCTGCAGGCAAAATCAAATCGATAGATCCCCCCATACTAGAACTGAACATTGTCCTCAATGTTTTAAGAAGGGTCTCTACGTAAATCTAAAGCCGTTTATTAAGTATGCTCAAAGATAAACGTTAGTCGATAAGATTGGATATTGGATTCCCATAATGAAGCTGAGGATTTGAAGCTCGAGTGAACAAAGGGCAAAACCATGAGCACGAGAGGCTTCAAAATCCGGGGCAATCCTGGACATATAATACAAAAACCACAAAACACGATAAAGGAAGAGGCGAGCCTCCTCACAACACAAAACACTTATTCATTACTACTAAACTACCATACTACTACTACGGATAAGCATGGGTTGCCACCCACGAAGCGCTTATTTTTGTTAACCGAGTCTTGAGCCTGACTCGATCCCCCATACTTGAGTTGGTCAAGGAGGATAGAAATGGAGAAACAGAACATCCAAGATAGGAATGTTCTCTCCATAGATCATCACCGGGCTTTTAGAAGAAAGCGGGAAGGTTTTAAAGCCCGGATGTGATAAAGAAGGAGGAGATTTCTTCTTTGAAGCAAGAACACCGTGATTGAAAACTTTGTCTTTATTTTCGGATGAAAATGGAAGTAAAGTATCAATCACAGGGGAAAGAGTAGCAAGAAATCTCATGGATTCGACTTCAATGCATATCCCTGGATCGTAAATCTTGTTTCTATCTCCGGAAGGAGAAGAAACATCAAGATCGGATCCGAGATCATTATGAGAAGGAATGAAGTCGAAATCCATATGAAGGGTGGGATGGGTGGGCAAAATATTAGGCACATCAACGGGGATGTCTTCCACCACATCAATGGTTGAATCTCCCGAATCAGGATAATCAACATGAAATGATTCGAACTCGGGAAGGGAGGTAGAATTATCGTCACCTTCCGAGTCGTAATCATCACTCTCAATACCCGGTGGTATTGAGTCATCCGGACCAGGAAATATATCGATCTCTTCCCTAAGAGAGTCACTATCCTCAACGGGGATAGGAAATGTGGGAAGAGACTCGATGATCGTATTTGGATTAGCATGAAAATCTTCAGGCGAACAGGGAGATAAATTTTCTTATAACAACCTCTCTATAAGACTAATATATTCCTCGTGCTCTCTATTAACAATTCTTGGAGGAATTGTTATGAGTTCACCGGCGAACTTATCAAGGAGAGAATCAATCGTGGGAGAGGAAGCCATCAAAGTATCACGCTGAGTAATGATCAAAAGATAAGACTCGGTATCAAAACGATCATTTTTCAGAGTAGAATCGAGGTCTTCATTATGAATCGGATTAAACTCACTAGAAATTATTTCCTCGTCAAGATCAAAAAGAGGGTTCGAATAAGTTTTAAAACCTATTTCATGAATAACCTCCTCATGACTTGACTCGTCATCACTAGAGGTAGAATCGTCGAAGAGTGGATTGGAAAACGTTGAAAAATTTGTCGTTTGAGAATCATCACAATCGGTCACATCACACTCACTTTCGATATCGGAAAAGTCCTCGGACTCACTTGGGATTGGGACAAGGTTCTCAACACTAGACTTTATTAATTTATCCGATTCCGTTTCCGGAATAGTGCCAAGATGCTCGTCCCCCATACTTAGAGAGTTATCGGGCTTCTCGGTTGGTAAGACGGGTGTGATTGCAATAGTATACTCCTCGTTATATCATCATCATCATTGTTGCAGAAGGCAGGACGATTCCAGTTTGGAGTATTAATAAAATCAGCCAACTCCTCGTTTATACTTTGCAAATCTTGAAGAAGTTTGTTAAGCAATTCTTGTACATCCTCAGGTTGAGCATGCTTAACTTCAAAAAATCTGTCCCAATCTTGTATTAAAACCTTCGGTTTTTCCCTAAAAGAAATACGATTAAACTTCTTTAAAAAGTTTTGTATCGATTTCATTAGGTCTTCTCGGGCTTGCAAAGCTTCCATTCTTATTTCTTAAGGAGGTTGATGAATGACGGGAAATTGCGGGGGTTGAAATTGGTCAAAACCGGAAGAATTAGAATCGTGAAAATTTTGATTCATCGGTTGACATTCAAAAGTCGCACGAAGACCCTCACAATTTTCATAATAAAGAATTTGTTGTTGAAAACATGGTAAAGTTTGTGGGAACTCATAATAGTTTTGATTGTAGCATGGTTCCGGATTAGAGATAATCGGAACTTGCGGTGTATAATAGTGACCATAACAAGCATCGTTCAACTCATAAGAATACGTCTAGTATTGGGGTTGTGGAGGGTAGTCGAAAAGATTTTGAGAATCATCAAAAGAATTCAGATTTGGATCATAAGCGAATGAATTTCCAGCTCTCGAAGCGCAAAATAAACAAAATCCACCGTTTAACGGGCCTTCACACCCGCAACAAGTGATTGGCTTTCCATCTCCATAAGTGCAATTTAAACAAATTCCATTTATAAGATTAACACCACACTGTTGGCACGTACATAGATAACAATAAAAGCCATCACATGGTTGTCCACACCCCACACACTCACGTTGGTTATACGAAGACATGTCGAAGAATTAAACGAAATTAGAGGGTTGAGAAAATAAGAATTAAACGGATAAGATGGTAAAGAAGAATATTTATAAATTTTTAAAAATAATACATAAGAAAAATAATACTCCCTCCGTCCCATATTAAGTGTCCACAATGGTTTGGTTATCCCATATTAAGTGTCCAATATAATAAATGAAGGAATCTTGATTACTAAATTTCCAGTTTTTCCCTTTGAATATATGACCCATTAAGTTTTTTTCTACTTTTTGAGTTTTTAAAGTATATTTATTAAGGGTATAATTGTCATTTGATTAACTAATAGTTGTAACAATTTATTGCACCTAAAACTTTGTGCTTTTAAGTTATGGACACTTAATGTGGGACGGAGGAAGTAAGAAAGTAAAATATTTTTGGATTTTTATGGTTTTATAATAAAAATAAAATATTCACAATTAAAAACGATAACTTCACGAGGAAGGGTCTTCAAAAACTAATCTTCAAACGAAACACGATAATCGTAACACACCTCCCCGGCAGCGGCGCCAAAAATTGATACCGTCCAAACACACTATATATAATATAAGTATATAAGGATGTAAACAATTATAGTATAGTAAGTATTTTCCGGCGGATTTAAGAAATAAACTTTTAACCAAAGTTGTCTCAAAAACCTCCCGGGTCGTTTATCCTCGGCGAAGTGCGAATTGAGAATCGGTTAAGTTCGTGATCGCGTGATTTGAATGGTTTCAAAGATTTTGATTTGGTTTCTAATTCTACTAATGAAAACGCAATAAAAACATGTAAAGGCAAACAAACAATGACAATTAAAGCATTAAAGAAATTAAGCACGTAAATGTAAACGGGAATTAATAAAACGCGACTAATTAAGCAAGTATATCAAATTTAAGCCCTACGAACGCAAATTTAATTTTAATGAATCCTAAATGACTTAAAATAATTTTCAGAAAAAGAATTATATTATTTTTATTTTTATTTTATTTATTATGAATTAAAAACGACTTTAATCTAGAAAATTAATTAAAAATACAAAACTTATTTATAAAATTCTAGAAAAATGAAGAAAAATACTAAAGACTAAATAGATCCTAAGAAAAATAAAAGTTTTGAAAATCTGCTTATAAATAAGCAGTTAATAAGCCAAACAGCTTATTAGGCTAATTGGCTAAAAACCCTTAAAACCAAGTGCACCCCAAGGTCTAACAGAAAAGACCCAAGGGCGCAGATGGTTAAGGTGCTTGGTAGTTATGGTTGAGGTCTCGAGTTCGAGTCCTCCTAATACGGCCAACACCTTACCATTTTTATTTTGCAAATTTCTTTTTGGAAAAACTTAGTACTGCTAAAATAAGAACTTTTTGCAAATGGACCTTTTTCCTAAACACACAAATAAGCCAGAAATAAGCTTATGAAAGTGACAGTCTAAGCTTTTTTATACTAATGACTTTTTAGCAAAAAATTTTTGAACTTTTAAAACTCAATAAGCTAATGGAAAACCTAATAAGCTGAACACAAGCCTAAAACTAGTCCTAATAAGCTATTATGACAGAAGTTAACTAACAATTATAGCTGAAAAAAAAACTTTTAAAAGCTAAAATGAAAAGAAAGTAAAACTGGCAGTTTTAAATGACAAATACCAAACTTTGGGCTTAATTTTAAAACTTAATAAGCTATTGGATTAATATGCAATCTGAAAACAAATTAAGATTAACCTCCAAAGAACTTATAACAACAAATTTTAAAAATTTTAGACTACAAATAAGCTAGAAAATATACTTGGAAAAGTGACAGTTTAATCAGCACATGCTGATTATTATCAAGTTAAAGAAAAGAGAAAATGGCTTTTTAAGCCTTAAATTTAAGCTAGATTAAGCTAAAAATGAAAACTTAAAAGCTGAAAACAAATGAAACTCTATGTCCAAAGAGCTTATAAAACCAAATTCAGACCTTAAAACAGCTTTTAGCTAACCTAGATTTGCAATTGAAAATTGAACCTTAAAAAAAACTTTGGGAATGAAGACATGACACTTTTTAGACAGAATTTGATTTAGACCAAAAAAATAAATAAAGAACAATAAGTTATCAAACAAGGTTTTTCATTCAAACGATTTCCCTATTACCCCAACTATAACTTGGGGCTACACCAACTAACTATGGTGTATACTATTCGAACCTTTAATCAGTCCGACTAGGCCTATCTAGATAACTAACTATGGGAACACACACACACCCCTTTACTAATCGACTTCTCAATCATCGATGTTTCATGGATGGAGATATCCAAACCTATGACAATGATCTCTTTATATAGGGAGAAGATCATGACTTACAAGGCAGATTAAATCAATAGAAAAGGAACCTATTCAAGTAACATTAAAACCACATTAAAATGTTCCTAATTATCCTGTCGAAATATTTGAGCAAATCTTCATATTTCTCCCTCGGCTTTGTAATTTTATAATACCGACCTTTGACCTTTTGTTTCATTTCTTTTATTCAATTTGTCTCATCAAATCAAGACTCCCAACAATATCTCTCAAGGGAATAGAACTTTCCTCGTCATCGTCATCATCATCATCATCATCGTAGTAAAAGGCAGGACGATCCCAATTTTAACATGCTACTTAACTTGCCCCATTTGGTGCTTTAATTTTGTACTTGCCTAACTTGCCTCTAGATTGTCTCATAGTTTCTATCTGCTATGATAACGCATGTCATTTTTTATGGTTAGTGTTGGACCAACAATGAAAAGCCGATAAAAGATATTTGCAGGTCAAAAGTACAGTGTACTTTTGGCTGGCATTAGATTGTATCGTTGAATGATGAATGTAAACCTTGATGATACAATTGTCATGACCAGCATACAAAGATCGGCATCCACGTTCTTTAGTGCAATGGACAAAAAAGCAAAAAGCCCATATGTCTTCCATGGTGACAAAAAGAGCACATCAGGTACCATAGAAAATTGTTGTTATATTACTTTTGATTATATGGCAGGTAGTACACAAGGAAAGTTTAGATGGGTGCAAAATAAGCACACGATCTACAACCACTGCAATGACGTCAAACGATTTAATAAAATTATCACTTTTGGTGGATTATGTTTGTGTTTTCTATTGAGTTAAACCGCTCACTCTCAGAGGCTTCTTTTTTAAGCTTTTATGTTGCTTGAAGTTTAGACATACTTTTTTTTGCATTTATTATATATCTATTTTCTAACATTATTTCTTACTATGTAGAATGGTTTGGACACAAAGGCTGAGAGGTCACGAAAGCAGTTGAAGGAAAGAAAGAACAGGGCAAAGAAGATCAGAGGAGTCAAGAAGGTAAATCATTCTTTTACAATTTGAACTTACCTGAGAGAATACAAATACTACTTAAGCCGTTTAATATTTTTATTTTGTCAATCTAACAATCTCAGGATTGGTGTTAATATATGAATTAATTTGATTATGCAGAACAAGGCTGGAGATGCCGCCAAGAAGAAGAAGTAAGCTTAGAGAGATTTTGTTTCGGTTCTCAGGATAATCTATGAGGGTTGTAGTTCTGGTCACAGTGCATGTTTACGTCTTATCTACATCTTATGTTGTAGCTTATGAATGTGTTACAGAACGATGCGTGCAAGATCTTCAACGGCTTATGATCACGCCCAACCGAAAACAAAACCCGCTAATTGTCCCGCAGCGGAGTGCGGGCAAACCCTCTCGTTTCTAATACAATAAGTCAATAAGTTTGTATGATCATTAATACAACTAGTATGTAGTGATCATGTTTCCAACTTATGCAACGTTATATCTCAATCATGCATCATTATAACAATCATTTAAAACAAATATAAAATCTAAAAAAGTTATGAATCAGATAATTAGCATATATATATATATATATATATATATATATATATATAATATATATATATTTATATTATATATATAAATATATTTATAGATATCGATAACTATATAGGGGAGCCGCACGACTATGAGTGTGTAAAAATATGATTTAGTGGATGGACTCGCCACATCATTGATTTTGTGGCACACATTTAGAATAATTTTTTTGGTTTTTTTTTGCATTAAATTTTATTTTCGGAGTTTTTATAAAAATATATCCATTGGCAAGGTTCGTACCTAGGTCTATTCATCCCAAACAGCAAAACTCAACCATGGAGGCAAAACCAGAAGTTGTGAGAAGTTGTGTTAGGCAATTGCATTCCCTCATAGATATTCAGCCTAAAACATTAAAAGACCATTTATCAGAAATTATACATATCCATTCCTTAATTATAGATTTTAAGATAATCTAAAATTTGTTATATCACAAACATATTCCTCATAAACCCTAATAGCATTCATTTGTTTTGTTCTTTTCCTGTGCTCGACAATAAGGAAAAAAAAACTATATAGTATGCATGCAATATTAGATTTTCCCGTATATATGATGTTATTCTTCTCTTTTGTAGTTATTTCAGCTTTTGCATCATAGCGTGAGAGTCGGTTATTGCTGCTCATTTAGGATCAAGGATCACAAGTATTTGTTTCGATTCATATATCTCATAATTTTTAATGTTAATTGCTACTCTTATATGAGCATTCACGATTCACCATACAAAGTAAAAACCCTAACATCAAATGACCAAGATATAGCATAAAACATCCACAGATTAGAAATCACATTGGGTTTTGGAGTTGCTGATTGAGTCGAAATATGGTTCAGGTCATAAGTTTGGTCTAAACTGCTCAAGCTTAGAGGTATATAAAATTCATTCATTCAGTTACTAATAGAGTTACATGGTTTTTTTCTTTGTGTAGTAACGATGATATATGTTTGTACATTGTTAATGTTTGGCTGTTACATATATTTTTCTAGGTGGGTTATGTTGTGGTGCAATAGAAGTTGCCAAACTATGTAGTTCGAGAGCTGCTATGCTCAAGAATTTGGAGGAATCTCTTTTGTTAGTGTTTTTTTAACAGCCTTTTGTTATTGTTAATGCTTTTATTAAAGTTAGAGGCATCATGAGACCAGACGCTGATACACTTCTTGGTAATGTTCTCGGCTCATCTTACTGATTTGCAACCATAATATTTTAAATATAGAAGAAAAATTAAGACTGCCAAGCAACTCAGACAAAAGAATTGTAATTTTATAGACTGACTTTTGACTGCTAGGCTCTGTCTCTGAATTCAGCATCTTTATCAAACCTCTTCTTTGATTCTTTATACAAGACCTATCATAGTACCAACTGAGAGAGGATGGCAGATAATTATAAGTAACTAAACACTTAAAGTGCATCAGGTATTATGTACAATAACTTAGCAGTGGTGAATAAAGACATTAAATCAGAAAGAAGTTAATTGTAGATGTAAAAAGTATTCTCTGGATACTTGCAATACTAACTTTTTAGCCAGATCATATGCATTACTTCCTTTATTTCAAGAAAGTTGCAACTATTAGATCTTTATTGCAGAAAATGTATAAAAGGTTTTGCATAATCTTTGACCTTCTTGTGTAAACAGAAAGTACCTTTGGCTATAATATTTTGTAGGGTCTAGCACGGTCTATGCCAACAAGTGGTGCTCTTGATCGTGTGGCTGAGAAACTGAATCTCCCTTTCTTCGAGGTTTTGTTTTGTTTACGGTTTATGGGCTATATGGGTCGAATGGGTTGCAAGTCGCCATTTAGTCTTTTATTTTTCTTGGTGTATGAAACCTACTAAGTGTGTTTTATTCAAAGGTTTATTGTTATTGATTTTGTGTAGCAATATTGTTATTAAAATCATATCAAACATTATATATTCTGTTATCAAGTTCAAAATAGGAAGCTGGAAATTTCCCCTATCTAATTAAAGCTATTTCTCGATGATACATACGTACCTCAGGACTTGAGACATAAAGATAATTCAGAAAAGGCATTAGAGTGCCTGAATGATATGGTGACAAACTCATTAAGACATATGGAAGTTTGTTTAAAGTATATGTCTGACTTACATGATCCATCAATATTCAGGTTTTGTGTTATACCACGGGTATGTCTTTAGGATTCTCACATTCACAATCAGCAATTTATTCTCATTTATTTCTGTGAAGCATGTTTGCGAAATATCATGGCTATTGTATATATAATGTTGCTTGTGTTTTGCTATACATATGCGCAAAAGGTCCACTCAAAATGAGTTGGCAACTGTAAATACAGTTGAAATTGCGAAGAAGAATTATTTGGTGAATTTTGTATTTGATTCACTTATTAAGAACTATGAGGTTGCTGCAAGCTCACTTGGTGAGGAGCTATTTCACGTTGTTGTTCAGGGTGCATTAACGGACGCGTTTGTAAGAGAGAATGATTTAGTAGTGAATGCATACGGAATGGCTGCATTGGTACAATTACAAACAACTTTAACCCTTATACTTTTAAGTACAACTGACAAAATGGGTAGGGCGGGCAGGTTGTGTTACGGTCTCACCCCAAACACTTGCCAGAAAAAAATACCAAGTAAAAATAATAGTGTATCACATATAGATTTCAAAAGTTATATTATTTTGATTTAAAAATATAATCAGATAGTTTAAGAGCTTTATCCATTAAAAATACATTTTGGTTAATATTGACCCGTTTGGACTACATGCATAACCAGACTCAATCCTGAGCATGCTCCTAGGCCAAGCCCAGAATAGCCGGTCTAACTGAAATCCCTAATAAGCCAATTATTATCCACAAAGCCCCACTTGGACTAGTCGGGACTGGACTGGGCTAAGCCTTAAACAAGGCCAAAGATTAAAACTTGAGCTTTTTCTAATTAAATGGGTCAAATTTTTCCTCTAACTAATGGATACTATATTTCTTTGACTTTTAGACTGGAATATTACCTCCATTTGTGTCCTTGCAGCTGTTATCACATCTACACTTACGGGTTGACTTCATTATTCTTGCATCTCCATAAGGTTTTTATTACGTTTATTTAAAGCACATAATGCAGTAGTTATCTCTTAATAGTCTAAGAAAGTATGTTGTTTGTTTACCTCTGCTACATTTGAATCTAAACTTCTGTTGGGTTTTGGTTTCTTGCAGATTGTATGAAGGATGCCATACCTATTCAGACCACTTGGTCTGGCCCATTGGTAGACCCTGCTGCATCGAAAAAGAAATATGTTGATTCTACTTCGAAGTCATCAAAATACATGGTGATTCTAAGGCTAAAGCAACTCATCTTTAGTTTCAAGCATTGTAAATGATACGTAAAGACTTTAATAAACATTATAATTAATCAATCTTTTCATTTTCTCATCCTTTTGGTACATTTTACTGTATTTAAACATAGTAGATAATTAAGTATTGGTTCGGTATATATTAATTAAGTATTGTTCTACACAAATTAATGGTGTATTTATTTGTTTACCAGTCACGTTTTACTTATGTGTATTCTGACTCTCTTTTTAAAATCAAAATCCAAAACAAACTCAATAAGAGAACACGATTTTCTCACGGTATGCATCAGCTGTAACCTGAACACCTCATCTCACCCGCCACACGTTACACACTAAAATAAACTCAGTCAACTGAGGTCTTTATTTTCTTTACTGCGCACCAACATGTGATTAAATTACTGATTCGCATAGCAACTGTTTTTGTAAAGCAATTTACAAATTGCATATTACGTGCTTAACCTGTTTTTAATCAAACCAGGGTTTTGAGGATTATTGTTGGACACAAGTAGTGTTTGTTGGGTAAACTATCATCTAAGGTAAATTTTCTTTATTAAATGAAAAGCATGTAGTTGTAGGAAGAGATGAGGCGATTAATTTCGAAACACCTAAACCTGTTACTTAAAATTGTGATCCTGGATTCAGATGAGGGTACTCCAGTCCTATCAAGTTAGTTTCCTTATGTTTTCAGATTATTGCAACATCGTGACGGAAATTTGACAAATATTACTTTCTTTGAATTATATGTCAATTCTGAAATACACAAGAATTGAAATCACCCTTTTTCTCTTTTATTTTAATCATCAGATATGAGGGCTGCTAAATATGATTTACCAACTAAAATGTCAGGCCAGGAGCAATATCAGGTATAAGAACAAACCTATACTATGAAATACTTGGGATTCAGGTGCATATCACTATCAGAAACGTATTTATTTATATTTTAATATTATGTTTTTTCAAACTCCCTGATCAAATGGTGGTCATTAACAGAAATTTTATTGAAAGAATTAAATATTATAATAATGTTAAAAAAAATGTTGTGTTTTTAGGTTTGTGCGTACAAAGACGGGGAAGTGATAATTGATACTGCAGCTGGAGTGCTAAGAAAATATGATCCTCGACCCGTTCAACCTCATAGCTTATTTCCTGTCTTTTCTATAACTAAAGTTGTGACGTGTGACACCAGGAATGGTACATTGGCTAGCTGATAAGGGGAATGTTCTCACCACTCTTACAAAACTATTAGTTGTATGCTTTTCGTTACTCATTCAGTATATGTCTAAATTTATTTTTTATGATCCTTTACAGTAGTAACAACTTACTTTCTTGCCAGGAGAAAAACCATTCTTTTGGAAAGAGAGTGCAGAATAGTGTCAACCCTTCATGAGCCAAAACAAGATTGGGCATTCAAACAATAAAGCATTGAAAAGGTTACGTGCTCATGATCTCCTAATGATAAATAAGCATGTTGCTGATAGTTTGTTGGGTTATACAAAAATAGAATTGGCCTCCATGTGGTAACAGTGTGATCAAACTATATGGGATGTAAAATAGCACTCTTCATTTTTCTTGATCAATATGAAATTCTGCATTTAAAACATAACCAAATTGGATGCACGTATGAGCCCTGTAACGTAAATGTATTTTTTCATCCAAACTATTTTCTTCATCATCCGTAGTAAATACATTTTCTTCTTTAATCAGGTATGATTATAGGAATTTGAGACCATCTTCCCCTTCCTCTTCTAGCTTTCATGATGTGCTTTTTAGTACATAATGTATGAATTTGACAACAGATATATAAATGACTTCTAGGAGCTATCTGAGTTACTAGAGGAAAAGATCACATCTGTCTCAATAATGCAATCAATGCCTAACCAACAAATATCACAACTATGGGAAGAACTTAACAAGGAACGTGCAACGTTGGCAAGTTTACAATTGAGGAACCAAGGTATTTTGTGTAGAAAATTAATTTGTGACTACATTCTTCATGTATTGAGATATCGTCTAATGGCAATATTCTATTCTATAGGAACAGAAGTTGTACAGATCTTTCTAGGAGGAACAAAATTCCTTAAAGGCAGATAAAGAAAATGTAAGCTTTGCATTTAATTCCCAAACAATCATTTACAGCTTGCTTTATCACCCTTAGATGTCTGTTATAATACTACTCAGGTTATAATAAACATCTAAACATCCCCTTAGTTGCATGTAATTTATTTTAGTTACTCCGCTATTACTGTCTTATGCTACCAAGTCGTGCTATAATGTGGTTAGCAGACTCATAGAATAAGGAAGAAGAAACCAAATAAGGTCACATTCTCCTTTTGAATCTCATCTCTTTCTACTTATGAGTCTTACAAGTGCACTTTAATCTGTGTTACGTTGCGGAAACAGGTCTTTTTATTTTGAGGTTTGTTTGGGTTATGTGTGAAGTTTCAAGAGCATTTATTA
Source organism: Tanacetum coccineum (assembly GCA_026074375.1). NCBI lineage: Eukaryota > Viridiplantae > Streptophyta > Magnoliopsida > Asterales > Asteraceae > Tanacetum > Tanacetum coccineum. Next base: position 40,481 of record BQNB010021667.1, on the reverse strand, counting down.
AACAAATGCACCCAAGCTGAATTATGCCACAAGGTAACGCTGTTTGGTTGCTAAAATGATCAAAGAAAAGGTTTCCATCTTATGAGCACCATTACCTCTTATCAGTTTTATCTATGGATTAATTTGAACATCAAAAGTTTGTGTTTTACAACCACGTACTTATTTTTTAAATGATTTATATAATTTTTGCAGGCCTGGAGTAAACTATGGTGAGGATCCTAAATCGCTAAGGAAGGAACCATAGACGCAATACAACCATTTACCGAACTTTTATAACATTGGATATGAAATAGACTCAATGGGACGTTGTATCAATGTATTGAAGTTGAATGGTCATGATGAATGAATGATTTACAGTTATAAACGGTTGAGAAAAACTAATTTGTTTGACAGGCCACTAAGATGAGCTGAGATGGATCCTACAGACTCAAAATCAATAAAATCAGAGTTACCCTAGAACGAACATGAACCATTTTGATACCGGTCACATGGGCAGCACTGACTCCACAAAATAATATATATTATAATATTATATATATATATATATCATATAAATATAAAGGAAGGATCTTCAAATCACTAATTGTCAAACGTCGGAACGACAATCGCTTACACTCCTCCCCGGCAGCGGCGCCAAAAATTGATTCGTTGCTTTAGGTATATATAAATAATAATAATACTTATATTAACCAAACCAAATCAAGTGGCCCTTGAAAAGGTTTAAAGAAAGAAAATCAATGAAATCCGAGTAGTATATGATATTCCCGGGTCGTTTTTCCCGACGAGGCGTGCAATGGAGAGTCGAGAGCCGGTTTGATATTTGATGTTTGAATATAACAAGATTTTGATTGGTTTTCTATTTCTACGGGAAAAACAATTAAAAGGCAAGCTACACTAAAAACGAAAGCAATAATGAGTTTTAAAACGTAAAAGGAAACGTAAAAACACGACTCGAAAACCTAAAACATTAAATTTTAACCCTACACATGCAAATTTAATTTTAACAGGACCTAAATGATAAAAGAAAATTTTCAAAAAAAGAATTATATTTTTTTGACTTTATTTTATTTATTATGAATTAAAAACAGATTTAGACTAAAAAATGCATAAAAAATACTAAACTAATTTGAAAAATTCTGAAAAATTCATGAAAAATACTTTGACATGTAAGGAATCTAAGAAAAATAAAAGCTGAAAGGAATGCTAAACAAATAAGCTGTAAATAAGTAAAAGATGGTTGATAAGCTTAATAACTAAAAAGGTGTTAAATAATTAATGTTGCAAAGTTCTAACGGAAAAGAACCAAGGGCAGTGTGTAGTAGAGAGTGGTGTTAAAATGTTGGGTTGAGGTCCCAGGTTTAAAACTGGGACTTCCCCAACTTCCCAACATGTTTTTTATGCAAAATTCTTTTATGGAAAAGTTTTGAAATACTAAAATAAGCAACTTTAAAAAAGAACTTTTTATAAAACTTACTAAATAAGCTAGAAATAAGCTTAAAAAGATGACAGATTGGGTTATTTTAACTAAGGACTAAAACTAAGTCTTGTTAAGCTATTTTAAAACTAAATAAGCTAATGAAAAAAAGACAAAATAAGCAAAACAGACTACACTTATACCTAATGAGCAAATAGAAACAAAAATTAAGCAATCCTAACAAGCAATAAGCTCTGAAACGCAAATGAGCTTTTGGCTCAAAACTGGTAACCAAACAGCCCAAAAGGTACTTTTCTAGCTTAATTTTAAGCTAGAAAAGGGATCCTTATGGCTTAGTGGCTTATACCATTGAAAAGCTTGTCTTATAAGCTACAAGAATCAACAAACAAAAAGCATTTTGAAAATAAACTGAGCTGAGAAAAAGCTAAATGAAAAGGTTGTTTTGACTAAGTATGAGCTGAGTTTTTCAAACTTTAAAAAAGACAAAATGGCTTTTTCAGCCCTATTTTTAAGCTAGAAAAATAAGTTCAAAGTATAAATTAAGCTAAAACAGATAAATTACATACTATAAACTACTTATTCTATGAAAATCAGACTCTAAAATAAACATTAACTAACTTAAAATTAAGATTAAAAAGTGGCTTTTGAGCCTTAAAAACTGTTATGACAGATTTTGCACTAAATCCACAATGGCAATTGCATACTTAAAACAAACCTATTCTACTGCATTTCTAGACTCAAACAAGCATGAAAATGGTACTAACAAGCACATAGACAAGATCTAACTAAATAAGCTGATATGACAATCCAAAAATTCACAGATTTTAAACCTTGCATACTCAAAACCTTAAACTTAAGATTTAGATTTTAAAAACTTGATTAAACTAACTTATACACTAAATTTGAGCTAAGGAAAACTGAACTAAGAACCAAAAACAAATTTGAACCTATTTTGACCCATTTTGAACCTTAACCCAAACACCCCTTTAAATTATAAAATTCCATTTTTAAACTGATTTAAACTGAAATAAGCTGAGATTAGTGAAAATAGATAACCAACTAACAATGTTAAGCAATAGAAACACATAAATGGGCACTTAAAATAAGCAAATAAGGATAAGTACTTTAAAAGCTAAAAATTGACAGTTTTGATGAAAGACTTGAACAAAAGATTTCTAAATTACAAGACCGCATAAATAAGCAACAAAAAATAATAATAAGCATAAATAAGCACAAATGAGCTGTAAATAAACAATTCAACAGTAAATAAGCAAAAAAATGAAAAGTGTGCTTACAAGTCCGTTTGCACAAACAAGGGTGATTAAGCTCTTAGGAGCTGGTCAACAAGCTTCAGCTTGTTTAGAACAAGTTGGAAAGTCCATAAGCCCATCCACATTTGGCTGATCATCTAAAACAATAAGCTGAGGTATAATTTAGGGTGAAATTCAATGAAACCGTAGCACTTTAAACTTATAAAAAATTTTGCAGGTTTAAAAGGCTTTTAAGAGCTTGTAAAAACAGGTTTGAAAACAGAATAAGCTTAAATGCATAAAGGATTTAAAGAACAGATTTGCAATAACTTAAAAAAGAGTACAAGGCTTTTAAATTTAAAAGTACATTAAGTAAATAAACTAAAAATTAATTAAAGTGAAGGGTAAAAGAAAATGCAAACCAGCACGATGATTTATAGTGGTTCAGTCACGAAACTCCTATTCGCCCTACTCCACTCCTCGAGTATCCAACTCGAGAGTTACTTCACTAATCAACTAGCTCCCTTTCGGCGGAGAAAACCTTATACCAAAGCTTACATTATTTTCCGACACTAAGCTAGATGTCGAGTCTTAATCTTAGCTAGAACCAATCTACCACATCACCAATGTATTTTATGGCCCTTGTGTTTTATGGCCTAAACACATAAACCACGTCACTTACATTATTTTCCGACACTAAGCTAAATGTCGAGTCATAATCTTAGCTAGAACCAATCTACCGCTTCACCAATGTATTTTAACGCTTAAAATACAGACCAACCTACAATAAACCCATCCAAATATATACATCATTTGGATCTACACACTACTAAAGATTGGAAGACATGGTCTCGTCTATATGTACCAATGTTACAAATAGGACTAACTAGACTACATAACTTCGATTTAGATGACCGAAGTTCTTTCTTGCCCTTGAGGGAAGAAGGGGAAAGAGTAAAAGAATGGATCTCATTTAAAACAAGGATTAAACAATTAAATGATCAAAGATTTAGAAAGATTTAGTAGGGATTCTTTAGGAAGAGAAAAAAAAACTGAGAGAAATTCATGCAAAGGGTTGTGGAAAAATCGTTGGAGGTGGACCCACTATTTATAGGAGCTTTGGAAAAACAGTCTGTCAGGAAAACGGCGGTCCGATTTATTAGGGGGCCACGGCCCATTTAAGAGAACCGCCCGACGACGCTCCTTATTTTTGTCTTTTTGTGGTGAGAAACTTGTCTAGTAAAAGTTAAACATGTTTTGGGGGGAAAAGAACCAGATTTTGAAATTCAAATTAATTACCAAATAAAACATTTCTTTATAATTCAAAAATAATTTGTCTAAATAATTTTTGAGAAATATTTTTGGTATATTTATAAAAATATAAAGTTTAAGACAAAAACTTATTTCTTTGATCATCCTACAAGTTTAATATTTGTTTGTACATACCTTATGTGATTTACGTCGGGTGCAAACAAACATCGGTGTTGATGCAGATTTGAGACGTCGAGAGATGTTGATGTATGTATGCATTGATGATTTGTGATTACGAGTAACTTGCGCACTTTACGTTATGTATTACAAGTCACATATTTGTCATCACCAAAACATAAAGAGATCGTATAGATTAAATATCGTAATATTTGCACTAACAATCTCCCCCTTTTTGATGATGACAAACTATGTAAACTATAACACATAGTAAAGTTTAAAAGTTACTCGTTTACACTCCATTCTCCCCCTTTTGTCGAAGCAAAAAGGTATATAGTAGATTATGGTTAGAGCAAAAAGGTATACAGTAGATTAGGTTGGGGATTTTGAGAAGAAGTCATGAGAAGAGGGTACGTGCTCTGGGTATATATGTTTGAGGTATGAGGAGAAGATATGATGAATAAAGGTGTAGGTACTTCGAGTGTATAGTTTGAAGGAATAAGGAAAAGGTAGATGATCCAAGTATATCTTAAGGTTGAGGGTGATTTTGAAGTGGAGGAGGTGAAGTATTTGGAGTATAGATGAGCCCTTCATTGTATTTGACAATCTCCAATCCTATCTTCCTATAAAGGTAAGCTTGCATCATCCTAGTGAAGTCTTCTATCATCATGGTTTAACCAACTCCATGATTTTTACCTACATATCTCCTAGCTCCCCCTTGCTCATTGCATCCCGATGATAATATCATTCCTTGTATATTGACTCTAACGGATCCATGGATCAAATAAATTACCATCGATGCTCAAGAAGTTCGATGCAATTTAAATAAGTAGAGCGCTTGCAAGTGCTCCCCCTTGGTGTATGCTCCACCTTGTTTGGGGAACCAGGGAATCAAGATATTGTTGTGCTACAAAACAAAGTTAGTAGACAAGTGCACATATACATATAGCAAAACATTAGCGGGGAACTAGACATGCAACTCTAGGTTTTATTATTCTAAAGTATGACATTTTTGAAAGAAAGTTAGAAGCTAGACACATGCAATCATTATTTAAAAAAAACAACAATCTAAATGATATAATTAAAAGACTCAAGACATATGTTTACGGAGAAAGATTAGACCGACTTTTGATAAACGAGAATTGGATTCGTTTATTGATTGACACAAAAATATTATGAGAATGACTTTTTAAAAGTAGACGAATGACACTTAATATCTTGGCAAAATATGTCTATATATATATATATATATATATATATATATATATATATATAGTTAGGATCAAATAAGAAGTTTTCTTAAAATAAGAAGGATAAGAAGTAACTATAATCGCATATCCGAGATGCACCGACTTAAATTAGACGCATCTCTATAATCTTAGATGCATTATAACGCATTTCAAGCTTTTAATTAGATGCATATACATATATTAGATGCATTTCATGATTTCTCATGTTTTTTGTTCCTCTGCACAGTGCTAAAATCATGAAAATCAATTTGCACCATCTACACATCAAATTAACTTTCGAAACCTCGAAAAGGTTGCATTTAATGAATAGAAACTGCATCTAATGAATTCGTTGCATCTCAAATGTGTGGTTTTAGTCACTTCTCACCACTTCTTATTTTAATTAACTTCTCACTGGATCCCTAATATATATATATATATATATATATATATATATATATATATATACTTTCAAAGAATAAAAAGAAACATAAGACGAGGATGGAGACGATGTGCTCTTGGATGTGAATGAAAATGATTCCATGGATTCAAAAAGTGGGAAATGATAAGTGATACTAAAGAAGCAACGTGTTGACGATAGGTTGATAGAAAATATTGATATATCATTTGCACTAACAATTGATGTGCATATGATCCTATTGAGACAAAAGTAGATGATTAGGAATTCAAAGGTTTGTTTGGTGTTTTGTTGGTTGACAATGTTGAGGAACAAAGGTGGGATGTGAAATGAGGTAGTTCTTTCATGGTGGAAGAATAATGAGAGACTTAACAATGTGGTGACTCAATAACACTTGAAGATTGAATATCTTCTTTATGTTCTTCACTTTCTAGAAAATGGCAAGTTTAGCGAAGAAGTAACATTTGCATTTCGCAAATTACTTAAATATTTCGGATGAAATAATTAAGTTAGGAGATATATAGGAGGAATTTTAATAGTAACAAGACTATTAAAAAAGAAGAAACGTTTAGATGTGAGAGGAAACGTTAGAGGAGACAAGACTTATTAGAAGTGAAAAAGAACGTTTAGAAGTGAGAAAAAACGTCGAAAGTAAAAAGACTATTAGAAGTGAGATGACTATCCGGAGTAAGAAGATTATTGAGAAAGAGAGGAACCGTTTAGAAGTGAAAAGACCATTTGAGGTGAGAAAAGAGGTTTACGAGAAGTGAGGACCAAGATGTGAGGAGATTTATGAGTATGACGATTGTAAGGATTGTATTTAAGAATGAGACGCGTTTCATTATGAAATTCACTTGACTATTAACAACATAAGCAATGATGCTTGTGAGTGTTAGGATGTGAGGATGACCCATTGATCTATAGAGAGATATTGGGCATATGTTTGGGTGTAGGAAAGACGTCAGCTCTTAGCAGCAGAAAAGAGAGAGGGTGAGTTTGTTTAATGATTTGAAAAGAAATGACAGATATCTCAAGCCTGCTGTTGGCGGTCCCAGATATATCTGAGGGTCGCCAGAATAGATCTAGGGGCCGCCGGACCGCCAACAGGAGAGGAGTTTAAGGCTTGATGAATTTTGTGAAAGGAGTGACATTTTAATTTGCATTTCGCTAATTAAAAATACTTAAATTACTTCGGATGAAGTAGTTAAGTTGCCACGACATGGAATGGAACCCGGACTAGAATCGAAACTAGAAGAGAACGATTTATGGAATGTGTTCCATCATTCCTAAACCTTGACGAAGATAATTTAACTACTTACGCTTGAGGGGTAAAGAAAGATTGTCTGCGATGTTATCTTCAAACACAACCTTTCGATGGAGATGTTTCCTTTTGGACATTGTCCCGAAAGAAATGGTGACGTATCTTCGGTGTGTTTCGTATGCGAAAATAATAATAATAATAACGAAAACAAACGAAGATAGAGACGATGAGCTTGACAATGTCAAGATGGATGGTGGTCTTCTCGAGTATTGTAAATGTTCATAAAACAATTATATGACGAGGTATAAGGTTATCTTAAAGGTGGTAGCGGAAATAGTAGAGGAAAGAGATTAGTCATCTCTATGGTTGTAGAGGCGTGGTTGAGTGAGAAGGAAGATGTGTGATCGAAAGATAAATAGTGTTTTCATCAAAGAGAAAAAATGTTTTTTTCGAAGAGAAATAATGTTTTCGTCGAAGAGAGAATGTTTTGTTGAAGAGAAAGAATGTTTTCATCAAAAATAAAGAATGTTTTCGTCAAAGAGAAAGAATGTTTCGTCGAAGAGAAAGAATATTTCATCGAAGAGAAATAATGCTTTCATCGAAGAGAAAGAATGTTTTCGTCGAATAGAAAGAAGAGCGTTTTAACTTATGTTGTTAAACGACTTGAATAGGAATTTTCGGATATGACCTTTAACATTTGCGATTGCAAGTTAAATATACTTGAATATTTCGGATGAAATATTCAAGTTGTCAAACCTACTTGGAAGGGTATTAGATTTGCATCTAACTTTTCGTGAACAAAGAGTGGAATTATTGGAATTAAAGGAATGATGATTAAGGAAATGTGTGAAGGAAGACTCTAGAAGATTTAAGACCATTTTATGACTCTTTTGAAAATTTAGATTAGTGACTCGGACGCGAAGAAAGATATTTTAGTGTGAGAAAATATATACATAGATGTATAAGACATATAGATATAAGCATGCAAGTTTATCTAAGCATGTATCAACATAATAATCAACAAGATTAATGTGTAAGACTATATGACATTTAAATATTTAGTTGTATACATTAAAACTTAACATAGTGTGGTGCACAAGTAAAAAGTTAAGTTATGTAAAATGACGTATACAAAACGTGATAATTTTTAAATGCAATCATCATGTAAAACATGTTAGCATTTAGCACTTAGGAGCATGTGTTATTTAGATAAACTAAGAGATATTTTATCCAAATTGCTAGAAAAAGGAAAACGCTTTTACAATAAATCATGAATTAAATAGCTTAAGACATTAAACGTCGATCATTATGATAAACATGATAGCAATAATTGTAATACGTGGGTGCACTTTCTTCATCTTGAACTTCAATGCAAATATGCGAAAGGCATATAGGTCTAGATCTGGACTAGAGAAATCTAATTTTACTTGCTTAGTTGTGAACATCCTTCATTGATAATACAAGTCTATCGATGTTAGACTATCATTAGGCATATTTGAAAGAGCATTTAATCAGATTAGAGATATGAATATGAGATATCACTAGTGGTGTCAATTTAGGCTATACACGGACCATTTTTAGGGGTTATCACCATAATCCAACTTTACTATTGGAAGCATTACTCCGTTAGGTCAAAATTGGATTTCTAGTGCAATAGATTCTCCAGTAGGTCATTATTCATGTTAGCCAATAAATAAAAGTCATTATTTGCCTATAAAGTGTAGACAAAGATAAAATTTGTATTATCTTTTCTAGAGGGCCTAACATGACTGCAATAAACATGCTTTAATTCCGGTTGCATAATCCTAATCAGTGATGTGGTAATTCAAGGTTTATTTAAATGAGAGTACGCAAGCAAGTTATTGGAGGTTTAGAGAGAATGGAGTCATTAAAGAACCTATGGAGTATGCTGTAGAAGTGACAAAGGTAAGAATTTATGGTTTTAATGAGAAGTGTTCAAAGATGAACTTTGATGTTTTTATTGAAAGAAATCCAATTAAAGGTTATTTTCCTTAATAGATCTTATGAAAGTTTCGTTGTATAGATAATGATGATTTACTAAAGGTTAGTTACATGTATGTTGGACTTTTAAGCAAGTGATTCACAAGAGGAAGATGTTTTAAATCTAATGCCTTAGGGCGGATTTACCAAACCAAAGATAACTCTGAGAAGAAGGCTCATATCGATCCATGGATTTGCTAAATTTGACAAGGGTCATTTTATTATATTTGGTTATGGATGCTGAATTAGGTTATTAGAAGAAGAAGCTTATATAAGTTATAAGAGGTTCAATTTGTAGTTTTTAGAAATGACATCTCAAGTCTTTGCTCTTCATGTTGGGGTACTTAGGGTGTTTCCCGTGGAATTATAAGTTGCCAATTCCTAGTCAGGTGTGTTAAGTTTAGCATGGTTTATTGTCCATAGCTATATTAACACAACAAATGAACACTTTTAATCTCAATGATACATCTTCATTGCAAGTGTGAATTGCAAATCTCGTATGTCTAATCATTTTTGTCTTGCGAATCGACTTGTGATTTCATGTAAATAAGCAGAGGATGGTTAAATAATGTAGACAAAAGAATAATATCTTTGGTTATTTGATTGATATTTACAGGTGATTAGATAAATCTAGTATCGATTTCATGTTATATTTAATTTTGTAATTTGATTGAATAGTGAGACCTTGATTATCGTTCTGAATAATTAATCTTCATTCATATTCAATAATCATTTTTACAATCTACCTATTGAATGAAGCAAAAATGGTTTGTGGTTTATGTTCACTATTCGTCCTAATCCTAACTGTTAAAATGTTAAGGGTTTTCATTTGGTGAAGAAGGAAAAGGATGCTTATTTGGTTAAGGTAGGGAAAGTTTTGTTTAAAGAAGGAGAGTTTTAGTTTTGAGTGTGCTTTGGATTGTGGTGACCTACTGACCTTTATTTCGACTCTGAACACACACCCTTACAGAGTTGAGCTAGACATGAATATAAGACACATGTGGTGCTGAAATTATAAGAGCCAGTATCTTTATAGCGTGCTTATTACCCAAATAATAATACAAGTCTATTATCGTTTACTTTCTATGCATTTGTGCCCCAAAAATTTTAAAGCATGTAAAAAAGACGCTATGTATTCGTTTTATTCGTATGTGAAGTCTTTTTAAACTTTGTTCCTTCCCTATTGAATACGAGTATTAAAGAGTACTATTTATTTCATAAGTGTGTTTTTTGTGTGGTTCATTTCCTTATAGATTCGTCAGCTCAGTGTAATAATTCTAAATTATCAGTATTTTTCTAAAATTGAAATTTGTTTGGTTTTTTTATCGATCTAAATATCATTTTCTAACGACTGTGTATTTCTAAATTGGCGTTTACATCACGTTTTATTACTGTTCTATAAATGGATTATTTTATTTGGGCACATTCATTTCTTTTTTAATATACTTATTTTTCACACAAGATGACGACGTATAATTTTTCGCACAAAACGAAGTCGTATTACGACGTGAAAAAAATTTGGCCCAAAATGGCGACCCAAAAGCCTAAATTCATTAAAAAAAAGAATTTACAAAACATACTCTCAGATTATGCAACAAGTTACGAAAACAACCTTGCACTTTTTAATATAACAAACATTATTTATCAAATATATAACACATATCTACCGATTCATTCATAGAAAATATATCACTGAAAAGATCTTCGAATTACGAACAAAATTAAAAAACTACTCACATACGTACAATTTTATAAAAAAATGTTGACGTTTACTATATATTTTTGAATTTTTTTTCAAAACATACCCTAAACTAACTAATAACTTTATAATAAACTTCATGGGTCAAAGACGAGCAACTCTATGAAAAATTAAGTTATATAAATAACCCTATACTTTTTGTTATTTAGACTATTTTATATAACAAACTCTCTTTCACAAATATCTAACAGATATCCGTCAACTTCATTGATAAAAAATATACCGACGACTACGCCTCTGAATTACGAACAAAAGAGCCCAATATTGATACTTTTGAGATGCGTACATGTTTGTAAAAAATGTCAACGACCCTAAAGTTCAATGAAAACTAAATATGTCGAAGTGTAAGTAGACTAAAGGCTAACGGTTGACAAATATATGAAAACTTTATTCTTTACAAAAAAAATATTATTGGCTACACAATTACAATAATGCATCTTCGAAAAACAAACAAAATAGCTTCACCGCAACGCGCGGGCCGAAACAAATACCAAAATATATATATTCGACAACCCCAAAGTATATATAAGTCGTCGCAACGCGTCTTGTGGGATATAGAATTTCAGTGTATAACACACGTAAAAATTACATTTATATATAGTTTGAAAAAATGCATATGAAAAATATATTTCATTCGAGAAAAATAGTAAACTGAATGGTAAAAAATGATAGTAATTCTTAATTCATAGTTCAAGTATTATACAAATTTAAGCAAAACGAGAAGACTTTTCGTACCATAATTTATGTAATTATATTAGTAACAAAAAAAGGGCCCCAAAACTTTCGATTGTAGTTTCACTTCTTATCGTAATGCAATTAGCAAAAATAATAATTTCGTCGCAAAGCGCGGGCTATCATGTTGTTATAATCAATTATAGCACATAACTTTGCTTTTGCTTCTTCGATGCTTTACGTTTTAAATTACCATTATCCCCTTAATTTATAAGGTGTATGAAGTAAATATAACCAAGCGTTAATACAGGGAAGCCTATTATTTTTCCCAGTCTGTCTGTTGACAGCAAAACCGCGTTGGGGGTATGGGGGTGTGGGGGTTGGGGAGGCAGGTGGGTGGTTAAAAGTAGCACCTCACTCCCCCCCAACTCCATTTTTTTTTTTCCACATTTTTTTTTTTTTTCCCAAAATCCACCCCACCGTAGATTCTCAACAAACTACTTACATATTTTTTTTTTTTTTGGGGTGAACTAGCATATCTACACTAGTTAGCATGTTACATGGCTTAAACATGTCGGCCTCACGGTTTCAACCCAAAATCTCTTCAGGCCCACTCTAACCCATTTATTTTCGTGTCGGTTTTCTGTAGTGTCACGATTTTGCCACCTTATGTAACACTAACACATCAAGCAAGTCTTTCTTTACGGGCTATGATTTCCAAAACGTTACTTTTTTCCGCCAATCACCTACAAAAAATATAAAAGCAAATCACAAGAGAAAACATCATACTTGTCACCATATCTTTTTTTTAACTCCAAACTAAAGATTTTGTCTTCTCGAGTCATTAAAGTCCATTTTTTGGTCTTCTTTAAGGTTCCATGACCATTTTACCCTATTGTATAATTTAAGCTCATAAATAATCCTTGTAGCAATATTACATAAATAGTCCCTTAAGTATTATATTAACCAAGGTTATAAATAGCGTAAGGCGTGGCGTGGCGGCATGGCCAAGCCTCACGCATTTGCGAGCCATGACGAGTCATGGCGTTTTTAAGGCGTGACTTAAAGCGGCATAAAATATGAAAATATTTATAAGAGTAAATTGCATTTTTGGTCCCTGTGGTATGGCCAAATTGCAGGTTTGGGACCCTAACTTTCAAAATTGCAGTGATGGTCCCTATTTTCAAGTTTGGGTTGCAGGTTTGGTCCTTTTGGGTTGCATTTTTGGTCCCTGTGGTTTGGCCAAATTGCAGGTTTGGTCCCGGCCCGGGGACCAAATTTGCAACAGAAACTTGAAAATAGAGACCATCACTGCAATTTCGAAAGTTAGGGTCCCAAACCTGCAATTTGGCCATACCATAGGGACCAAAAATGCAATTAACTCTATTTTAAATTTTGGTAAATTTATATCATATTACAAATATATTGAGTTTACAAAAAGTGTCATACATAAGAAATAAAGTCAAGAAACTATCTTTGCATGTAATCTTTTTCATTTCTATATAAAAGTACGATTTTTATCGAAATTGAATTCAAAAAAGCCTTCACGCATCACGTTTTATCGCGTCTTATCAACTGTTTTTTCACTCTCATCATCATGTCAAGACTTAAGCCCAAGCCTTTGATCTATTGGCTTGGAGTTGAAGGTGTCACGCTCACGCCTTTGTGAGGCCTTTGCGAGCCTTTTAGAACCATGATATTAACCCACATCCATAAATCACCATCCACTTATTCATCTTCAGATAACCGTTAACCACATGTCAGTTCCATCCCTCATATGTTTTCTTATCCACCGAATCTTTCTTTTGTTATGAGTTTCACACATCCCACAACTCAGTCCCTCACAAATTAACAAACTTCTCACTTGCTAGGTCTTCAACTTGATAACCACCTTTGGGCGATGACCTTTTTTTAATCTTGAAGCCTGCATTATCGAGACCAATGAAAGGTTTGAAGATATTTAAAGATTTTGTTTCGTGAGGAAGGATTACACCCCGAGCGCTCTCGTTTCTGTGGGTTTTTGGTTTTTAAGGTGTTAAAGATTGTCCGTTGTTGTGTTTTGGGTTAACAAGATCTGGGTTTTGGTCTTGAGGGTGACAAAGGATTTTGTTTGTAATGGTTGTTTTTGGTGTTGATTTGGTTATGATTTTTTGTTCTGTTTGGAAATACGAGTATTAAAGAAGTACTATTTATTTATTAAGGGTGTTTTTGTGTGGTTCAGTTCTTATAGTATAGTGGTTGCAAAATCTAACCGGTTTTTTAAAAAAAAATAAACCGGTATATAAAACCGTAACAGGTTTTTAAAAAACCGGTTTTTTATAAACCGAACCGGTTTTATATATCCGAACCGGTTATACCGGTTTTCGGGTTTTTTACGGTACCGATTTTTTACCGGTTTTAACCGGGTTTCAAAAAAAACTGGTTAAACCCGGTTTTTTTATTAATTTTTTTTATAACCGTTAATAGTTTTTAAAAAAAACCCGGTTTTAACCGGTTAAAAAAAATGGTCAACATGGAAGTCAAGACTAGCCGTTACAATTTTTTTTAAAAAAAACGGTTTTTACATGTGTTTTTTCGGTTTTCTAAAAATATAAAAAATATCCCCAAGGCTACTGCCGGTTTATACCCAGTTTTTTTGTTTTTTTGTGTTTTTGATTTTGATTTTAGGGCATGCGCTTACTATAAAATACATGTAAAGGGGTTGGGTGTTGAAAACAAATCAAAAAAACACTTCTAATCTCTCTTTTTTCTCTCTAAAGGCGTGTTATATTATACTTAATTTCTCAAATCCCGCTATAATGGAAAACTCACAATCACAACAAGCTTCCACTAATGCCTCCGTTTCTACTAGCCATGGTCGAAAAATTTACACAAATGAAGATGTGGTGCGAATTAGACCAACTACGAGAAAAGGCGATGTTTGGTCTAATTACGATATGTGTATTATGATCGATGGGGTGGAAAAGGCGCGTTGCAAGAAATGTATGAAATTTTATAACCCCGGTCCAAATCTACATCCGGATCATAAGAGCAGGTTGTAAAACTCCTCTTTCATTGCTCTCATTCCGAAAAACCATGATCCTAAGTTCGTAAATGATTATCGTCCAATTAGCTTGATCGGGAGTCTTTACAAGGTTGTCACCAAAATATTAGCCACTCGACTTTCGTCGATCATCTCTGGTCTTATATCGGATGTTCAAACGGCGTTTCTTCCTAATAGGCAAATTCTTGATGGCCCGTTTATCATAAACGAATTACTTTCTTGGTGCAAGCATAAGAAACAACAAGCCATGGTGTTTAAAGTTGATTTTGCCAAGGCTTATGATTCGATAAGGTGGGATTTTTTAGAAGATGTGCTTAGAGCTTTTGGTTTCGGTTCTAAATGGTGCTCGTGGATTCGGGGTTGTTTACACTCTGGTATGGCTTCGGTCCTCCTTAATGGTAGTCCAACGTCCGAATTCCAATTTCATTGTGGGTTGAAGCAAGGAGATCCTTTGGCCCCATACCTTTTTATCTTAATTATGGAGTCTCTTCATCTTTCGTTATCTAGGGCCATCGAGGCGGGGATTTTTAAGGGCATCAAAATTGGTTCGTCTCTTAATATTTCCCATCTTTTTTATGCGGATGATGCGGTCTTTATTGGTGAGTGGTCTATTGCTAATCTATCTGGTATTACTCACATTCTTCATTGTTTTTCTTTGTTGTCCGGCCTCTCGATCAATCTTAAGAAAAGTCACCTTCTTGGAGTCGGGATTCGAAGTGAGGATGTTAATGCTGCAGCTTTATATTTTGGTTGTTCGACTATGAAAACCCCTTTTAAATACTTAGGGGTGATGGTTGGAGGTAATAGCTCGACTCTTCAGGCATGGGACGATACGATTGGTAAACTTAAGGCTCGTCTATCTAATTGGAAACTTAAAACTTTATCTGTTGGAGGAAGGCTTACTCTTTTAAAGTCGGTTCTTGGGTCGACACCTATTTATAATATGTCCATCTATAAGGTTCCTAAGTCGGTGTTACAAACGATGGAGTCCATACGTAGAAATTTTTTCAATGGTGTTCAATGCGACGAGAGGAAAATAGTGTGGATCAAATGGGCCAAGGTTCTTGCGTCCAAGAAGTATGGAGGTTTAGGTGTCTCAAGTTTTTATGCTTTAAATAGGGCGCTCCTTTTCAAATGGGTTTGGAGATTCATATCACGGGATAATTCATTGTGGTGTCGTCTCATCATGTCTATGCATGGCTCCTCATTATATAAATTATCTCCGTTTCGTTACTCGACTTGGAAATCCATTATTCGGGAGGTGCATATGCTTAAAGATCGTGGTGTGGACCTGATTTCTCACTGTCATATTCGTGTGGGTAATGGTTTACGCACGCAATTTTGGAATGAAGTTTGGATTGGTGACACTCAACTTCGTGTTATGTTTCCACGAATTTATGCTTTGGAGATTAATAAAGATTGTACGGTGGCTGATAAACTGCAATTCTCGGTTACCTCTTCTCTTCGTCGTTCTGTTAGAGGAGGGGTTGAATCTTCTCAATTAGCTCTTCTTCAAACATATATTGAAGGGACATTGTTGTCTAATATGGAGGATAGATGGGTGTGGGATTTAAATGGGGAAGGTGTTTTTCGGGTCAAAGATGTTCGCATTCTTCTTGATGAATGTTTCTTGCCGAAAGCCCCTACTGCTACTCGATGGGTTAAATATGTTCCAATAAAAATAAATGTTTTTGCTTGGAAGGTTTTCCTGGATCGGTTGCCTACTCGATCCAATTTACAACATCGTGGTGTCCTAGTTTCTGATCTTTTATGTCCGCTTTGCTCCTCTGCTCAGGAAGATTCCTCGCACTTGTTCTTCAGTTGCAGATTGGCTACGGATATCGTCAGGCTCGTATGCCGCTGGTGGAATCTATCATGGACGCCCCTTGGTTCATATGCTGATTGGCTTAATTGGTTCAATTCCATCAGATTAAGCTCTAAAGTTAAAGATTTGCTGGAAGGAGTTCTTTATATAACTTGGTGGAGCGTATGGATGTTTCGTAATCAGTTGCTCTTCTCGTCGAAAGCCCCTCGTAAAGATGTTATTTTTGACGATATTGTTTCGCGCTCTTTCACTTGGTGCCTTTCTAGATGTAATTGTACTTTTAGTTGGGATAGTTGGTTGCAACACCCCTATTTGATCTCTTTGTAATTCTTTTTCTAGCTTCTTGCTAGTTGGTTTTATAATAGTTGTCGTTCTAAAAAAAAAATAAGAAAGGCGGACACCAGCCAACTTTAGCCACTCTTGGTGCAGACCAGTTTGACGAGTAAGACCCAAAATACAATGGCAAAGGGTCTAAAGGGGCGTTCTTTTGCATACTTTTATGCTGCACTCAACATTGGATCTTTGTTCTCAAACACGATACTTGTGTACTATGAAGATACTGGTCATTGGACTACAGCATTTTGGGTGTCAATGCGGGTTGTGGTAGCAGCATCGTTGTGTTTTTTGTGTGGTTCATTTCCTTATAGATTCGTCAGCTCAGTGTAATAATTCTAAATTATCAGTATTTTTCTAAAATTGAAATTTGTTTGGTTTTTTTATCGATCCAAATATCATTTCCTAACAACTGTGTATTTCTAAATTGGCGTTTACATCACGTTATATCTTTTATTACTGTTCTATAAATGGATTATTTTATTTGGGCACATTCATTTCTTTTGACCATAAAGTATCACAAAGTGGAGAAAGATATCCATCAAGGAAAAATTGCAAAGACTTCGGAGTCTTTGGACGTCTAATGCTCCACTATCTTTATTCAAGTCAATGCTCCACTCAAATATAAGTTGTCTAGTTCAACAATTCATCTATTTTCAGTTTATATAAATCTTAATAGGGGATACTAGTTATAAGTCTCGTGCACGTACGCGGTTTACATATGAATCAAATTTATTTTAAAATTTAGTTTAATATACGGACATATAAGAATTTGCTTGTGTTTAATGTTTTGTAATTGAGATATTAGTCCAACTAATAATTATGCACGGGTTTTTACATTAACTTTTTAATTATGTATTATTTAATATCAATTAATATTCTAAACTTCTCCACACGTAAACACACATAAAGTGTGAACTTTTTTTTTGAAACACATATAAGTGTGTAAACTCTTTTGTTTTTTAAAATTTGTTCACGCTTATTTGTGTAACTAAATTTTACACATTTATAAATGTTAATGTCTTAGATTAAATATTTGATGCAAAATATATGAATAAATTGAGTTTTAAATATATTTATTAGTATAATTTAATTGTCTAAGAAGTAATTAAGAAAACGTTGCATTATCTCTTATTCTATCATAGCATGTAGTAAGAAGATAGATCTTTACTCTTCGACTTTATTTTATTTTATTTTTTCAAGTGCTTCGAATAAAAAATATTCACGGTCATAAATCTATTTTATCGGTTTACACTATTACGTATCTACACATGGGTGAATGCAAAAGACATTATCATAACAGTAGCGGTAATAGTTACATTTACAATACATACTTACATTTGAGCACTTGAAAAAAAGTAATCAATAAATTTTGATAGCTAGTGGAGTTTGTTAAAGTTTATAACTCATCTCAAAATTTGTTATTTCCAAATTACTAGCATGGTACCCACGTAAAACAGCGGTTTCGACGACACTAAAAATTAAAAAAACTAAAAATTCATAAAAATAGATGTTAGAATTAAAGAGCACAAAATTTTAGAAAATATGGTGAAATTAAATCATAAAAAAATAAATAGATAAAAAGATATTTTAATTTAAAAATAAATATGGTTTTTTAATTAAGAAGTGACACATATCACCTTAAGATGTAGTTCCCTAAAATGAGATGGATAGTTAAGATTGCATATCCTTATATTACCATAATAAATAAGTTTAAAAGTCTGAATTTTTAAGACTTTCTAAAAATAAAATGTCCTAAATGCTTTATAATATAACATAGATATAGATATATGTCATATATATGCATCTTATAGATGTCGTTTATATCACGTTTTCTTATAAATGGGTTACTTTATTTGGGACCATTCCTTTGGTTTTACATTTATATTACACAACAATTTCAGTACCAAAAGATATGCAATAACTAGAGATTGGAAAGACTTGAGAGCCTTTGGTCGTTTAATGTGGGGCTAAAAATTATTGTATGATTTTTTTTCCAAGTGTTAGTCTGTTCCACACAAATTTATATATGTATGCTAGTTCAATTTATTTGTTTTTAAAGTCTATATAAAGCTGCAAAGAGGCATAGTGTTCAGTATCAAATCAAAAAACATCAATATAATTTTATACAACATACGTAATGAGAGAAAATATTTACTTTTACTTTATGCATACTCATATTTTGTTTATTTTGTCACTTGTCTTTAATACCACAACTGCCACTTCCTTTGGTCATGACCAACAACTCGTTGCAGCAGATGTAGGAGCTGCTCATACGTGCATCGATAAGGAGAGACAAGCTCTTCTTGATTTCAAAGCTCCCCTTCAAGTCCCAGATAACAGGCTCTTTACATGGAGACCTGAAGAAGAAGATGATTGTTGTCAGTGGAGTGGAGTCGAGTGCGACGACCAAACAGGTCATGTCACTGCACTTATTTTGATCGGCTTGGGTCTTGGAGGTGAGATTAGCCTTTCTTTGTTTAACTTAACCTACTTGATTCACCTTGACCTTTTAGACAATTCTTTTCATGGAACCATTTCCAAGTTCATATGCTTCATGACTAATTTTACTTTTCTTAGACTTTCTAAAAATAAGTTTACTGGCACAATTCCCGAGTCCATTTGTAACATGACCCAATTAATTGTTCTTGACCTTTCTGAGAATAAGTTTAGTGGAGTCATTCCTGAGTCCATTGGTTCCTTGTCCAATTTATTTCATCTTGACCTTTCAGACAACTCTTTCTATGGAACCATTCCTAGAGAATTTGGAAACCTCACCAATTTGGAAGTCCTTTATCTAGATTCCCTCAGAAGTTGTAGAGTTGAAAACTTGGATTGGCTGTCTTCTCTATCTTCTTTAGAAGAACTTGAAATGGATGGAACTTCTTTGGCCAAAGCAAATAACTGGGTAAATGTAATTATAGGTCAACAAAACCTATTTCTTTTAAGCATAGATGGATGTGACCTCTCACGCGTCATGCGTCCATATTCTTCATCTGTCAACTCTTCTTCATCTATTAAATACCTTTATCTCCAAAATAACAATCTCAACTCACCCATTTATAGTTAGTTGTGCCCATTATTTGGCAAAAAGCTTGAACTTCTTGGTATCTCTGCAACAAGTTTGATGGGAATCTATCAGACTTTCTGAACACCTTATCCACATCAGCTACTACGTTAGATACTTTGGATGCTTCAAGTAACCAATTCACAGGGTGTCTGATGAGATTCAAAACTTTTCATTCCTGAAAATGTTGAACTTATCTTTGAATTTAAGAGAGTAACAGAAGCTTAGGTTACAACCTAGCTCTTGATACCACAATGTAAGAAATTGACAGAGCAAGAAAGCACAAATTGGAATGAGTAAACTGCATACTTTATTGAACCAGTAGCTAGGCCTTTTATAGGCATTACGTAAAACAGAAAACTCCTAAAAAGAAACAATAAAAAAATATTCCCATGATTCTAGCACTCAACTTTGAATTATTGACTTGACTTATTCTGTGATGACTTATTCTTCAACAGCTGCTGTTGTTTCTAACATTTCATTTTTCGTTTTGAATGTCTAGTTGGTCATGTAAGGAGTAAATTGACTGAATGAGTTAAAGGATAAAATGTTAGTAAATAATATCATGTCTCGTTTTGACTGCACTACCAAAGAGCTTATCAGAACAACGGCCACCATCGCAAAATGATTTGAAGAATTGCATGAAGTTAAGCCTTCTCGACTTGGGTGCTAACATTTTATATGGTAATATTCTTGTTTGGATTGGAAAAAACATGTCAAGGTTGTATGCCCTTAGCCTAAAATCAAACAACCTTTTCGGAACCATCCCTTCACAAATATGTCAATTGGAAAGTCTTCAAATCTTAGACTTGTCATTTAACAATCTCCATGGAACAATCCCACCATGTGTGAATAATCTTACTTCCATGGTTCAAAAAGGAACATTCTTGGAACAGAATAAACGTCATTATTTTCACTTTATTGACAATAGCTATACTGACCATCTGTTGATTGAATGGCAAGGAAAGGTAAATGAGTTTAGTAGCATTTTAGGATTGCTAAAAGAGATTGATTTGTCAAGCAACAATGTGACAGAACAAATCCCAAATGAAATTACCAATCTGCATGGATTGTTAGTACTAGACTTGTCAAACAACTCCCTAGTCAGAGGGATTCCATAAAACATTGGTCATATGACAGAGCTATTAACTTTGAACTTATCTAGAAACATGTTTTCAGGAGAGATGCCATCAAGCATGTCTGACATGCATTCATTAAATGATCTTGACGTGTCATTTAATAACTTGTCCGGAAGAGTTCCAACGAGCACTCAACTCCAGTCCTTTAAACCTACAAGGTTCACCGAAAATGCAGGACTATGTGGACTTCCTACAACAAAAAAACGTCCCGAAGATGAAGGAGTACCACATGATGTTAAGAGTGGAAGAGATGGGTATAGCACTGATGAACTACAAAGATGGTTTTATGTTGGAGGGGCCACGGGTTTTGTTACTGGATTTTGGATAGTATGTAGCGTTTTACTTCTTAACCGTCAAGGGAGACGTGCGTTTTTTCACTTTCATGATAGCGTAAAAGATTGGGTGTATGTAACCATGGTGGTGTTCATAGCAAAATGGCGAAGGGTTGCGCGTGCATAGTGGTATATGTTTTTTTACATCTACTTATTAATGTTTGGTATATAGTATTGCAATTTCATGCTTCACTTGTATTTGGTTGGGGTTTTTAAGTCCCCTTCATAAATAATATTGCCACTAACACCATGGGTGGCCATTTCCCGCGTTGTGTGATATGCTGCATCTCGGCCTCTCGGGTATTATAAACTGTATAACAATATGATGCATGAAGTGTAAAGCGATTGCGAATAACCAATTCAGCCGAGCCTTAGTCACAACTCACAAGTAGCCTCATCTGTGAGACTTTAAGTCCATGTTTGTATTAACTAAAACTACTTCTATTGTTATGGGAAAAAAGAAGATGGCAGAAACTAAAACTGCAACTACAATTAAGTCAGTTTTTTATGAACATGAAAACCAGGGACGTAATTAGGAGGTCTCACCTGACCACGATAAAATTTTGCTTCCTAGTAATAACTTTTGTGAAAAAACATTGAATTTTTCAAAATGCACCCGGCCTCGATGCATTGCGTTTCTAGTTATTACTTAGTTAGTTCAGCAATAGGTGAAATGTGAACTTGGTTTTCACTAGGGATGAGCAAAAGAACCAGAGAACTGGACCGAAACTAAAAACCGAACCAGACCCGATAGTTCATCAAAGTTTGTAAGAATTAACATTGTTGGGAGGTAATATTACCTATGAGTTTTGTTTCTTCTACTCAGGTTTGTTTGTGTGTGTGTGTATTGACATATATTGCACTATTCTAAAATTCTACTAATAATGTTCTCTTTGCATTGTTAGCTATACTCTCGTTTGAAAGCTCGTGGCGTTACGTCTAAATGTGCTGTTAAAGTCCTAAACTGGAAGCGTTTGGCGTGGTGACAATAGACGGCT
This sequence comes from Tanacetum coccineum, assembly GCA_026074375.1. Classification (NCBI taxonomy): domain Eukaryota; kingdom Viridiplantae; phylum Streptophyta; class Magnoliopsida; order Asterales; family Asteraceae; genus Tanacetum; species Tanacetum coccineum. Next base: position 18,291 of record BQNB010021667.1, on the reverse strand, counting down.
GATGCTTGCTAATTTTAAGAAGCTGCAATAACAATATTTTTTTTTCTTTTTCAAAAGCTACATGGAAACATATTGGGCTGTTTAATGGGCTTAAAATCATGCCTAAATCAAGTGTTTTCTATTAACAACCCACAAAAAATAAACCCGCTAGTTGATCTTACTTTTTAAAACAACGTTACTTATTTTGTAAAAGATGTAATCATACTCAAAAAAATCAGTAATTTAATAAAAATATTTAATTATATGCATTTATCAAAATTTTGGTCGAATGTGAGAGTATAAAGAACTTTTTTTTAGTTGAATATATCAAATAAGTAATTTGAAAAACAAATTTTCTAGCTTATTTTTAAGAAGAAAAGCAAAAACTGTTTTGATACCAAAACTGATTTTGGGCTTAAAGAACACAATTAAGCAAAGAAGATAAGCAATGGTGAACATCCACTAGGAAACATCAAACTTAAAGGAGATGGAAAGAGCATTAAAATTGGCCAACATGGGCATCATTTTCATAAGTGTAAAAACGAAAAAAAAAGTGGCTTTTTATCTCAAAATGTTGTGGACAATAATAAGGAACTAGGAATCTTTCCATTGGTTTAAACATTCTATCGTTAATAAAAAGTTGCTAAGTCATTAGTCAACAAACGAAACTATTCCACTTGTGTCTTTAACAATTCCATCTCACACTTTATTTCTTATTTTTTTTCAACTTTGATATTTAAAGTTTTCAATAAAAGTTAAAATTTAAAAATATGAATTTGTATTTGGTATTGACTTTCATATAACATATGAGGAAGCTAAAAGGACAGATTAATTTATTGCTTTAGTTTTTTCCTAATATTAGGTGTATTGCTTTTTTTATTTTATAGAAATGCATGATTAGAAACTCTTTCTTTAATAGCAAATTTTCCATGTGATGTTGGATATCGATTTTAATATTTATTTTTTTCATCATAACGATCAAGACAATTAATTTATTAATGATGACTTTATTATAATGCTCCACATTATTAGCAAAAGATAGTATGAATCAAAATTACCTTGTGACGGAAACAACTATAGGAAAATTGAATCTTTGGTGGAAAAGATATCTCTATCTCTAATACTTTATAAAGCATTTAGCCAATTTTAAGTAAAAAAGATTAATATAATAAGAAAGTTATTGGCTAAGAGTGAATAGCAAAAGATAATATGAATCAAAATTACTTTGTGACGGAACAACAAGCAAACAATTGAATTTTAAAATGTTATCATATCAATATGAACATTATTCTTACTCATCTATCTACCTATATAAATAGAGGTTTTGCTAATCTTTGCCTATTGAGTAATGGTTTAAAATATAGTTAATTAAACATTAAATTTTCCTATATTAATCAGAAAAAAACATTAAATTATATTAAAATGTGCTTGTAAATTTATAATATGTGAACATGATTTTTCACTTATTAGATTAAAACATTCCTTTTAATAAACAAATTAAACCAATGTGGTAGACAGATAGTTGCAAAACCTTAAATATATTAATATGTGTTTGCTTTATACTTTTATGAGATAATAAATTATTATGCAGCCCCTATAAAACTTTTTTTCAGGATCTTGACTTACTGAAGCTTGTGGTTTGTAAGAACTTTAATAAACTTTTATGTCGATGGTGGAACGTTTCTGGAGCCTGTTGATTCTTATTCGGGCTGGTTGGAGTGGTTTAATTTATTCGAACTGGCTCCAAAGTATAAGGGATCCTAGAAGGCGTTTTTTTTTTTTCTGTGTCTCCACGTGTGGTGCTTGTGGAATTTCCGTAACCACCATAGATAAACCAGCGCATAGAGAATCTTGTTCGTGATGTTGTTCTCGTTCTTTTCTTTTGGTGTAATTCTAGATGTTAATCTAAAGTTTACTTGGATGGGTATTGGCTTAAATTATATAAGCCGCCCCTATAAAACTTTTTTTCATGATCTTGACTTACGGAAGCTTGTGGTTTGTAAGAACTTTAATAAACTTTTATAACAAAAAAAAATTATTTTATAGATTAGCTTATTTCAAAAGCTACATATAAGAGGGAGGAGTATGGTGACAAGCTATAGCTCTTCATTTGGGCCCCACAGGCTGCCAAATCAGCATCTCACTCCCACTCAAAAATACCCTTTCACTCATAACACATCTCTATCTCTTCATTTGGGTCCCACCACTCACAATTTTATTTTCTTTTCCATTTTTTTAACACAAACATAATTCATTTCTTTTAAATTAAAAATACAAAATACATTACAATAAAAATAAAACATTGGGAAATTTAAAAACTAATGCGAAAATTTATAAAAAAATACATCAAATTATAAATAAACTAATCTTCCTGTTGATGTTGCTTTAACTGAACTTGTTGCATAATCATCTCAAGATCATCGAAATCATCAATATCAGACAAATCACCACCATCTGAATCACTCATCATGTTTATTGATATTAAGATGTAGTGTTTTGAAAGAGTAGTTGTGTAAAATTTGATAAAATGAGGTAGTATTTATAGTGTAAAAGTGGGTATAAATTAAAAATAATAATAATAATAATAATAATAATATATTTCAAAAAATGCAACGGATATATTGTAACGTTCATTTCATTTTGTCGTGATCCAAGTCATGGCTATGGCGAATTCCTTCGTTTTTTGCTATGGCAAGTGGGGTGCTGTGGTGGCGAAGCCACGTAGGCTGTGGCGAGCCACCACCGCCACCATACTCCTTCCTCTAAGCAAACCTAGTGGCCAACATAGCCATAGTACACAGTTACAAACAAACTACCACCAACCTGGAGTTGGTCAAAAGTTGGAATTTTGTACGTTGACTTATATATAAAATTTTAACCTTGAGCTCTTAATTGTTAAGTTGCTTTCAGCTTTTTTAACTCATCCATATGCCAAGTAAATTATGTTATCCTTAGCTTCAAAGATAAACATTCTTGGTAGTTGTCATGACTTTAATAAAAAAAATTATGAGTTTAGAACTCTATTACTAGAAAATTTGGAAATTTCTAAGCATATGTGTGTCATCATCTTCAAAGACTTTACTAGTTTATGATAATATAAAAAATTATGTATATAGTTGTTCTAAACTTCTAATGAATCAATAATATTAAATTCTTCATGTTGTTAATTGAGTCTACATGGAGCAAGGATTAACAAAACAAAGGAGCAAGGAGACACCAAACTTATGCGACTAAGCATACACACCAACGAACTAATAAGAAACTCAACCAACTAACCAAACATACAAAACCCTAAACGGTTGCTATTAAACAATCCATAATATTAGCAACAACTTTGAAGACCCAAACGAGCGACCTAAGCCGAGTTTCATTTGAGATCATCATTTGCGATTCGATTTCTAAACGAGCGTGTTAGGCGATTCCTTGTTTATTGAGATCATCATTTGCGATTCGATTTCTAAACGAGCGTGTTAGGCAATTCCTTACCCTGGAACTGTTACGAGTTTAGTCTCTATATTAACCTATTAAGATGTCTAGGGGTCTTAGTGTTAAGTCAAGTTACTATTAGTCGAGTAGGAGTAGAATAGGGGTCGTGGATACTTGTGTCCCAAAGCCCAAACACGTTTCCTTTTTCTTGTCGGTTTTATTACCTCCCCCTCATCTCTATAAAAGGAGGTGAGGGGGGGAGGGGCTTTGTACGTTCATTCTTTCAATACTAATCAAGAATCGATTAGGGTTATACCTTGTGTGTTTATTTTTCTGTCGATTGATCTTGGCTGTGGTGTGTTCATCTTCACGATCTTATTATTCCGCATCTAGTTTCCAGGTTGTAGGCGATCCATTCCTACAAGTGGTATCAAGAGCTCGGTTCGCGAGTGTCGCTGGTTACTAGGATCGATCGATTGAAGTTGTTTTCTTTTTGGCGACTCCAAAAAGGGTTCTAGTTGTTCGGATCTTGAACGACAAGGGAGCAGCAGGTGCATCGACAAAGGATTAAAGCTTCAAAGTTCTGTTTGGAGACGAACAGGTTCTGGTTTTTTTTTGGTCTTCGTGAGGTTGAAGACAAAGGAAAAGAAGTCACGTGAAGTATTTGACTAAAAAGAAGTATTTGACTAAGAAGTAGTTGTTCTATTTGTAATTAAATAGAAGATAATCACTTTGGGTTTTTTTTTATTGCACAAGGGATTTTGTTATTTTGTGATTGTGAGGGTTTATCACAAGGTGTAGCAAAACAACAAAGGGATAAAGAATGACGGGAGCCAAGTTTGACATCGAAAAATTCGATGGAACTGGTGATTTCGGGTTATGGAGGATCAAGATGCGTGCTTTATTAATCCAACATGGATGTGAAGCAGCTCTGGAGGTTTTACCCGCGGATATGGAAGCTGAAGCGAAAGCTGAGCTAAACAAGAAAGCTCACAGTGCCGTGATTTTGTGTTTAGGTAACAAGGTTCTGAGAGAGGTTACCGGGGAAACGACTGCAGCGGGGGTTTGGACCAAGCTCGAGACTTTGTACATGACAAAGTCATTGGCCAACAAGTTGTACCTGAAGAAGAAGTTGTATACATTCTACATGCCGGCTGGACGAAAGATTTCCGAGCATATAGATGAGTTTAACAAAATCGTTCTTGATTTAGCAAATATTGAGGTAAAATTCGAGGACGAAGATCTTGCTTTATTATTACTCACTTCTTTACCAGCATCATACGAACACTTTGTGGATACCTTGCTTTATGGACGGGAAGCTTTGACTTTGGAGGATGTGATGGCCACACTAAATTCAAAGGAAATCAAAGAAAGGTCTAAGGCGAAGGGGGATGATGGTGAAGGGTTATATGTGAGGGGAAGAACTGATCGCAGGGATTCACATCAGTCAAGGGGAAAGTCAAGATCAAAGTCTCGAGGTGGAAGACTCAAGTGCTATATTTGCCAATCTGAGGATCACTTGAAGAGAAACTGTCCGAAGAATAATCGCAAGAAGTCAACAGGTTACGTCAAGAAAGATGATCAGCCAAGCTCCAGTGGTTCGACTTATGACGATTCTGAGGTGATGATGGTGATGAGCACACAGGCTCAGGCTCTGCTAGATTTGATCATGGATTCAGGATGTTCATACCACATGACACCCAGGTTAGATATACTTTTTGATTTTCTAGAATGCGATGGGGGCAGTGTACAGTTGGGTGACAACAGGGAGTGTAAAATCAGAGGTATTGGCAAAGTGGATGGTAACAACTGATAGATGGGGTATCAACTTTTTGTGTTAAACCATGTCCGGTATATTCCTGAATTAAAAGAGAAACTTTGATATCGGCAGGGAACATCTTGAAAAAGAGGGATTTTACCGTAAAAAGGCAGTCGGCAAAGTCACGGATGATAAATGGTTCCAGGTTTGTTTTATTTGGGAACAAGAAGGGAAAAATGGCGTATACTCTTTGGATGGCCATGCAATGGCAGGTGAGCTTAATGCTAGTGTTGAAGAAAAAGACAGTCTTGCGCAGGTTTGGCATAAAAGACTGGGAGCATATCAGGTGAGAGGCGGGACTGACAGTTGCTTGAAACAAGTCTGTTAGGCAGAAGAGTCTAGGTAAGCTCGATTTTTATGAGAATTTTTTGTTCTGAGGAAAGTCACATCGAGCAGTTCGTGTGAGGAAGGCACACTACCCATCAGGGAGGTGGTAGACTATATTCATTCAGACTTATGGGTCCGTCTCAAGGGAATCATTGGGAGGTAAGGAGGTATTTCCTATCTAATATTGATGATTATGCCATGGAAGGTATGGGTTTAAATATTCCAGGTTTCAAACACGAAGCATTTGGAAAGTTCAAAGAGTGGAAGCAGTTTGTAGAGAATCAGACTGGGGAGGACGGTTAAGAAGTTGAGGACAGATAATGGTCTTGAGTTCTGTAACCGAGAGTTTGAGCAGCTATGCATTGAGAGTGGGATTGCTAACATTCTGACAGTTGCCGGGACGCCGCAACAGAATGGGGTAGCAGAACGTATGAACAGAACTCTCATGGATAAGGTACGCTGTTTATTAATTCAGTCTGGGTTGCCCAAGACCTTCTGGGCGGAAGCGACATGTACGGCCGCATATCTTATCAATAGGTCACCATCGACAGCGATTGAGAAAAAGACACATATGGAGATGTGGATCGGTGACATCCAAGTTGATTATGGGATGTTTTAGGATTTTTCGGTGCTGTGGGTCGCATATCCACAACATAAACAAGAGAAATCTCGAGCCCGAGAGCGATAAAATGAGTTCTTTTAAAGGTATTGCCCTAGGGGTGTGAAGGTGTACATGACTATATAGGCTTTGATTGTGAATCACGCAAAAAATGAGTCACTAGCAGAAACGTGGTCTTCAATGAAAGTGTCATGTACAAAGACACGTTGAAGGATTCTAATGCAGGTGATAAGTCTGTTAAGGAATTACAAGTTGAGGTGGAACTGCAAAGGTTTAATAATCATATGCCTGAGGAATAGATGAGGAAGATGGCGATGATGAAGATGCAAGGGATCATGAAACTGACCAGACACCAGATCTCACAGATTATCAGTTGGCTCGGGATAGAGAGCGAAGGACAAGAACGAAACCTTTGTGGTTTCGAGATGAAAGTGTCATGTACAAAGACAAGTTGGCTCGGGATAGAGAGCGAAGCCCAACCCGTTTCCTTTTTCTAGTCGGTTTATACCTCCCCCTCATCTCTATAAAAGGAGGTGAGGGGGGAGGGGCTTTGTACGTTCATTCTTTCAATACTAATCAAGAATCGATTAGGGTTATACCTTGTGTGTTTATTTTTCTGTCGATTGATCTTGGCTGTGGTGTGTTCATCTTCACGATCTTATTATTCCGCATCTAGTTTCCAGGTTGTAGGCGATCCATTCCTACACTGATAATACAATTGTCATTTTCCCTCTTTGATTTCTACATGGTATCAAGAGCTATGAAGAAAAAAAAGATAATAAAGAATTTGGTTACGGCCAACTTGATCGTGTTATGTGTAAGTTCCTTTGTTTATCCATTTTGTCGTTGTCTGAGTGTTCGATTGTTGAGATCTACATCATTTGCCAACGTGTAAATTCGTTTGGTTTTGGAATGAATTAACCCATAAAAAAAAGATTGCTCAGATCTGATTGGATAATCAATATGTATAATGGGTTGGTACTTTGGTGGTAATTAATTCATGTTGGGTCAACGTGGTTCTGTTTCATTATTTCGGTAAGATCAATATATTTATATACTCTGAGGCTAGAATAATTAAGGTTTGGTGTTATTTAGTTTCTATATTCTGGTATATTTTAGTTTGGATGGTTGTTTGTTTCGTTTATCGCGGCATTGAATTTACGTTTGTATTGATATATGCATCGGGTAATGGATTGGTATTGGTGTTAGTGTTGGTATTGGCTATCGGTATTATTGGTATGAATTGAAAATTGGTTGATATGTTGTTCATCTGGCTCTGCATCCATTTTGGTGTCATCCGGTTTCGCCTGATATTGCCTGGTTGGTTATGTCATGGTTCATTTCACTTGGATTTGTCTGGTTCTGATTATGCTCTGGTTTGTCTGCATCTGCCTGGGAATCTGCTATCTGATCTGCTGCTCTGTCAGAATTTGTTGTCTGAATATTTTGTCTTTTGTCTAAATTCGCTGTCTGAATCCGCTGTCCGAATCCTATGTCTGAATGTTCTGTTCTGATGTCGACTCAATCGCGCTGTTGTGTCAGTCGTGTTTGCTGAATCTCTGATTAGCTGTCGTGTCTGAATCTGCTGTTCTGACTGTATGAATTTACATCGTCTAGAATCTCATCCATCTGAATCTCCAACGCGTCTTGAATATGCATACTGCATCGTTAACCTTCGTAATTGTGTAAATATGTGCTCTGCACCTGCTGAATCATCTGAATTTGAATCTGTTCTAAAACTGAATTTATCTGAATCTGTATCACGTCTGGTCTGAATAGGCTGTATCTAAATCTGCATCTTATAATTCAGCACCATTTGATTGCCCTCAGAATGAGATTTGTCTGCAACATCTGTGACCCATTCGCAAAGCTGCCGTGGTAGTTGTTTCCATTTTAGTTTTATTTTATGTTTGACAAACTCTGAATGTATACCGCTGCGATATTGTGAGTTTGAGAGGGGATGCTAGATAATAAAGGCCCGCAAGCCCGTTGGGTTTAGGCCCGTCTAGCACTTAGGGTTAGGTTTTATTTATTTTCTATTTAATGTAATGTAGTCTTTGTAGATTCATTGAATTTGATAATACAATTGTCATTTTCCCTCTTTGATTTCTACATAGACAAGTGTTGTGTGTCACATTGACTTGTATAAAAAATAGGGCTAATGACTTAAAAAGTCATCTAACTTGTCTATTTTTACCGTTCTATGTAGCAATCTTTTTTTTATTAAATTACTAAATCTTGTGATTTCGCACATTGTGTGTAGCGGTGACCTGCTGGAGCATGTTAAGCTAACGATCATTAGGTTTTTTTGCAACGTTAGTCCTTTATACTAACGATCGTTTATAATTAAACGAATATTTGATTTTTTTAAAAACGTTTTTATCTTATTATTTTTAAAATTTATACATTTTTTACACATTTTTTTACATTTATTTTACACGTTTTTTTTTACATCTTTTTATCTACACTTTTTATTACCACACTTTTTTTAAACGTTCTTTATACACCTTTATTTACACGTTTTTTTACACAAACACGTTTTATATATAAATTTTACACTTTTTTTACACGTTATATATAAATGTTTTAAATATAACAACTTTATAACACTTTTTATACACCATTTTATGGCACGTTTTTGATATCCGATTTATACACACGATTATTACACATGTATTTTAATACACACAATTAAATTTACCTATATTTTAACCACACGATTTTTTACACATTTTTTTACATCTTTTACACGTTTTTTATATACGTTGTTTTACACAGATGAGTTTTATACTTTTACACACGTTATTATAACACACATTTACTTTAACATTTTTTATTTTTACACCATTTTTTTTTTACAGACGTTTTTATATACGTTTTTACACAAGTTTTTAATTTAACTTTTTTTTACACTTTAATTGATTTTTTTACACTTTTAATTTAACCTTTTTTACACTTTTTTACACGTTTTTATATACGTTTTTACACACATTTTTATGCACGTTTTTATACACGTTTTTATACACATTTTTATGCATGTTTTATACACACTTTTTTATACACATATTTTTATGCACTTTTCATACATGTTTTTATACACAAGTTTTGAAACATCCCCCTCAACTCAACAACCAGTTAGGATAATACCCGGTCCTGCGGTTATTGTTCAACAAGCTAAACTGCTTAAACAAAGGGATATTCTTCTTGTTTGGGATGGGGCCTGTAATGTCTACACAAGAATATATGAAGAAATTGTTGGAGGTGAAGATGGGAAGATGAGAATTTAAGAGTGGGTCGCGGTTAGCGCCACAGACTATTTGAATGCTAAAGGTGTCATTGGGAGTGGTTTTTAGTATACATTAAAAATTTCTCACAGTGGGGAAAACTTGACCAAGTTGTTTGCAATACAAATCAAGTCTTGTTCTCCCGAATTGATTGCGATCTCACAGTGGAATATGAAAGGATCTCTCTGTACAATACCTGAACAATTATCCTAAAGTCATTGGTAAGAGATGGTTATGGAAAGAATATTTACGTAGGAGCTGCTTTGATACTTGCTAATGTTTTAGTTTTTTCTACTAAACCATCAAAGCATTACCTTAACATGACAATGAGAAACGTGGTTAAGGTTTTTCGTATGGATACGGTTCCTGGAAGTGAAAGTGGCAGTGGTTAAATGTAAAGTTTTTATAATTATGTAATGTTTTTAATCAATAAATAAATGTTTTTAATCTAGTTTATGTTTTTTTTTTAATTTTGTACGTTTACGTTTACGTTTTTTATTTATGAATGAAAGTAATTAAATAAAAAAGTGATGTGTAAGGTGGGTTTAGTATGTAAGATGAGTGTTAATTTATGATGTGGCGCTGACGTGTAAGGTGAGTGGGAGTGCACCACTCCATCCAGCCTTATGAGTCAACATACTCAAAAATCACAAAACTCAAACTCTTTCAACAACTGTATATAAAAACGTGTAAAAAAGTTAAATTAAAAGCGTAAAAAACGTATATAAAAACGTGTGTAAAAAAGTTAAATTAAAAGCGTAAAAAACGTTTATAAAAACGTGTAAAAAAAGTTAAATTAAAAGTGTAAACAAAATTGTAAAAAAGTTAATATAAAAGTGTAAAAAAGTTAAATTAAAAACGTATGTAAAAACGTATATAAGAACTTATAAAAAAACGTATGTAAAAAACGTGTAAAAAAGGTTAAATTAAAAGTGTGTATAAAAAGATGTGTAAGAAAACGTGTGTAAAAACGTATATAAAAACGTGCATAAAAGGGTGTATAAAAACGTGTAAGTAAGTGTAAAAACGTGTATAGAAACGTGTGTAAAAACATATATAAAAACGTATATAAAAAGGTGTGTAAAAAAGGTGTATAAAAACGTGTAAAAATGTATATAAAAACGTGTGTAAAAAACCGTGTAAAAAACGTGTATAAAAAGTGTTAAAATGTAAAAAAAAGGTGTAAAATAAGTGTAAAAAACGTGTATAAATTTCAAAAATAATAATATAAAATGTTGTTTAAAAAATTAAAATTTCAGTTAATTATAAACGTTCGTTAGTATAAAGGACTAACGTTGCAATAAAAAACCTAACGATCGTTAGCTTAACCTGCTCCAGCAGGTCACCGCTACACACAATGTACGAAATCACAAGGTTTAGTGATTTAATAGGAAAAAAAAGATGGCTACACACAATGGTAAAAATGGAGAAAAGGAAATGTTTACTTTCAAAGTAGAAGGTCATGTCTTCAAATACCAAAAATTGGATGGTTTAACACAACTAATAACGTTACCATTTATTAGTGTTTAGAGTGGTTGGAGTGTTAATTAGTGTTTGTTATGAGTATCACAACAATCAACTTCACCAAATAAAAATAACCACTTGAATACATACATACATCATTATATACATACACGCAGAAAAAAGATTACGGTGGCTGATAAAATGAACCATAATGTTTTGGGAT
>BQNB010021666.1:0-63972 GCA_026074375.1 Tanacetum coccineum | reverse complement strand
TAATTCCTTTGGGTCCTTGCAGTTCTACACGAAAAACCGAACAACACAACCATCTCAAAACATCTCTAAATAACGTTTTACATACCTTACGTAAATAATTTTCCTTTTCAATCATATAACATTAACCTAACACATTGTTTTGAAAACTAAATTGAGCCGGTTGAAGCGGTTTAACCGAGAACTATTTGGTGAGCTGGTTTTCAAAAGGTTGGTGAACTGTAATTATTCAAACCTCCTTAAACCAGAGCATTTGAACCAGAAAAATGTCGAACTAATATGTATTTTCACTAAGTGTTTATAAAAGTAATTCCTATAGTTTTTCTGTGAAGTTTTATTAGAATCGAACGAATTAAAAAAATTAAGGATCCGTTTGTTTTAGCACTTTGGTATAGGGTTTAGCTTGAAAAGACACTAGACAACTGTTTAGTTGGTCACCTAGGGATGTAGTAATAGTAACCATCATTAATTGCATCCATTAGTTATATTTTGTCTTACTCTATTATTTTAATTAGATATAATTAATTAATATCAAATTTATAGATAACTTTATAAAATAATAACATATATATTTTATCTATCTTATATCAAATTCAAATTTAAAATTTTTAATCATAAACTCATCTATAAATCAAACTGGCCTTAATTTGTAAACTAACAAAAACTTACTTTTAAGCAGTGTTGCAAAAATCGGTCTAGGCGGCCGATTAATCGGCGCCTAGGCGTTAGGCGGGGATTAACCGCCTTGATTTTCACTGATCGGCCTTATTAATCGGTTTGTTAAAAAATTAGTCAAAATACCGATTAATCAGATAAAAATCGGCCAAAACGGGCATAAATCGGCCAAATCGGAGAAAAATCGCCTAAATCGCCCAACTCGGTTACAGATAAAATTCGGCTAAATCGAGGATAAATCGGCCAAATTGAATAAAAATCGGCTAAAACAAGCAAATTAAGCATATATTTTCAAAATTTTATAATTTATATATAAAAAGTCCAATCCGATTAATCCCCGCCTAACCGATTAATTGCTAGGCGGTATCCGACCGCCGCTAGCACCTAACGATTTTTGCAAGCTTGCTTTTAAGTGTGTTATGTAAACAAAAAGGAAAGGACCAAACATGTACTGTAGATGAAAACCAAAACATAACCGCAACCAAACAACTCCTTGGAACCGAAAAAGTGAAAATAGTTTGGGGAAACAATTAGGGCTCGTAATGGACGACATTGCAGCATACTACCTAGCACCACCACAACAACCACAACACACCACCCAATACAATTACTACCAACCTCAACCCCCACCTCCCGGACTACCACAACCAACCGTCGTACATCACCATCAACCATCATCTTATGCTTACGCAACAGTACCCTTGTATACGCCGTCTTCGTATCAAGACGAAGTACGGACGTTATTCATTGCTGGATTACCTGAAGATGTGAAGCCTCGTGAGATTTATAATTTGTTTCGGGAGTTTCATGGTTATGAATCCTGTCATCTTCGTACTACGCAAACTCAGGTTTCGGCTTTCCTTCTTTTTTATTTCATTCATATTTTTAATGTATTTGATGGTGGGAGATTAGGGATCATTGATTTCATAGAATGTATGTAGCTTCGACTTATGGGAAATAATTAGTTTTCGACCTTTAAGGGAGCTTATTAAGTGCGCTTATGAGCTTATTTAGGTTTTCATTAACTTATTTTTTTGGCTTATGAGCTTATGACCTTAGATAAAACCTTAATTTGATAAGCTCATAAGCACACTTAATAAGCTAAGACAAACACCCTTTTAAGGGGGTGTTTGTTTCGGCTTATATAGTGGGCTTGTCGCTTATTTGGTTTTGGGCTTATGTTTCCTAAGCTCACTTTTTGTGGCTTATTTTGAAATTTTTCGGCTTATATAAGTTTATTATGACATAATAAACTTATATAACCCGAAAAGTTTCAAAATAAGCCATAAAAACCGAGCTTACGAAACATAATCCCAAAACCAAATAAGCCATAAGCCCACCATATAAGTTAGTTTGGATTGGCAGCTTGTTGAAAAAATGAATATGGGAATATGATGTGTTGGTTGTACGGTTGTAACCAGTTATATGTCGGTTTTGTATCTGAAGTTCAAAATTGGAGCTTGGTTATCTATATCTATATTACTTATAAAGAGAGAAAGATTTTTCTTAAAACTAAAATATGAGTAATGTTGTATACCCAAAATACCCTTTTAAGTTTTAAAAACTTTGACTTATGTTTGAAAAAAATTGTCTAATATATACTATATATAAGCAATATCTTCAACTATATATATGAACATCTTGGATATCCTAGCCTATCTTCCCACCCTCTCAACGATACTAACAATTTGGTTCACATTCGGGTGACGGGTCTTGTACTTCTTTTTTCTTTAGGTCTCTATTTGTGTGTTTTCATAAACGTTATTTTTTGATAATTTTACGTTGCATGCATAAACGTTACACGAAACACTTAAGCTATAAAATCCCGTCGCTATGCACGGGTACTCGCCTATAACGCCGTCTTCGTATCAAGACGAAGTACGGACGTTATTCATTGCTGGATTACCTGAAGATGTGAAGCCTCGTGAGATTTATAATTTGTTTCGGGAGTTTCATGGTTATGAATCCTGTCATCTTCGTACTACGCAAACTCAGGTTTCGGCTTTCCTTCTTTTTTATTTCATTCATATTTTTAATGTATTTGATGGTGGGAGATTAGGGATCATTGATTTCATAGAATGTATGTAGCTTCTACTTATGGGAAATAATTAGTTTTCGACCTTTAAGGGAGTTTATTAAGTGCGCGTATGAGCTTATTTAGGTTTTCATTAACTTATTTTTTTGGCTTATGAGCTTATGACCTTAGATAAAACCTTAATTTGATAAGCTCATAAGCACACTTAATAAGCTAAGACAAACACCCTTTTAAGGGGGTGTTTGTTTCGGCTTATATAGTGGGCTTGTCGCTTATTTGGTTTTGGGCTTATGATTCATAAACTCACTTTTTGTGACTTATTTTGAAATTTTTCGGCTTATATAAGTTGGTTATGTCATAATAAGATTATATAAGCCGAAAAGTTTCAAAATAAGCCATAAAAACCGAGCTTACTAAAACATATCCCTTAACCAAATATAGCCATAAAGCCCACCATATTAAGTTAGTTTAGTATCGGCAGCTTGGTAGAAAAAATGAAATATGGGAAATGATGTGTTGGGTTGTACGGTTGTAACCATAATGTCGTTTTGTATCTGAAAGTCAAAATTGGAGCTTGGGTTTACTATATCTATATTACTTAAAAAAGAAGAAAGATTGTTTTCTTAAAACAATAATAATGATAATGTTGTATACCCAAAATACCCTTTTAAGTTTTAAAAACTTTGACTTATGTTTGAAAAAAATTGTCTAATTATAAAACTATATATAACAATACTTCAAACATATATATGACATCTGGAAATCCTAGCTATCTTCCCCACCCTCCTCAACGATAATAACAATTATGGTTCACATTCGGGTTGACGGTTCTTGAACTTCTTTATTTCTTTAGGTCGAGCGAGCGAGAGATGTGTTTTCATAAACGTTATTTTTTGATAATTTTACGTTGCATGCATAAACGTTACACGAAACACTTAAGCTATAAAATCCCGTCGCTATGCACGGGTACTCGCCTAGTTTTTTTAAAGGATGGAATTGCAGAATTAAGATTATATTTGTTAATGAAAGACTTGATTGTTTTTTTGGCACTGAGAAGTTATATAATTATTGTGTGCCTATTAATTTCAGATGCAGCTGTTTTGTATCTCTTAAGTATTTGTATTGTTTCTAAATTCTAATATGCTTTTTGGTTGTTGAACAGCCGTTTGGGTTTGCCGTCTTTGTTGATCAGCCTTCTGCACTTGCAGCATTGCACGCCTTAAATGTAAGACTAGTTTTAGTAGTATATATACCCATCTTTAATACAGTTAATCAAAAGCAATTATTTTGTACCTCCTTACGTTTCTGGTTCTGGTGGCATGCAGCATGCTGCTACATACGACTTACGAGGCTGTTTGTTTAGACAATCTTAACATGTGAGATTATCTTGAGAGCTTCTTTAGCTAGCTTGTAATGTGCTTATTAATCCTCTGTATTGCGTGCTATGATAGTATTTCATGACGTCGGCTACTTTTGCTGTAACTCCTGGACATGAAATCTTAATGCTTAAGCAACAAACTACCCAAGGGAAGGCATATATTATTATATTTAACCAGCTTCCTGGTTATAAACTTGCAAGGAATGAGGCTTTGCTATTGCCTTCTTTTTTTGGTAGAAAGGTGAAAAATTATCAATTACCGATCATGAAGTACATAGTCAATCCAATATGTTTAGGACAGACCCTAAGATAAGGAAGACTAAATAAAAAACAGATAAGAAACTTCCAATACAATGGAAAAGAAAATAGCTGCCATCTTCAATTCCATCAAAACATACTGGCAATTCCATTCATACTGTGTACTTGCTTGCACACTCTCACACACTTGCCGGAGGTCTTTCTGGAAGCAGTCCCTTTACCCTCGGGTACGGGTGTGGCTGTCTACATCTCACCTCCCCCATACCTCGCTTCGGCGGGATTGGGTACTGTTGTTGTTGTTGTCGTCCCTAAAAAGCTACAACAGTCATATTGGAAGCCAAAACAAGGCACTTCCATCTTTCATGACTTACCAGCTGTGACCAAATGATATACCAATTTTTAAAACCACTACTGCAGCCTTTAGAACAGGACAAATCAGACAGATTCCACATATTCGTTTCCATTCCCAGTACTTGTATGTTAATGTGCAGACTATCAGAACTTATACGCGTAACATGATGCAGCCTATACATTCTCCAACTTCTGCCACAGACCAACAGTTTAATCATCTAGAATGCTATTTGGCGATTACCATTGACTGAACATTACAGCATTCTTAGACCTGTGCATCAGCAGATGACTAACTTCCAAAGATCATAACTTGGTTCATAAGGTCTCCACCACCACATTAAACAGAACATCTTCAGTCCTTTCCACATTCTGAAAGAGTCTACAGTTCCTCTCTGGCTCTCTTGCAAAATATAGTGAGCAACAGCAGCCAATATAAGCCTTCTAAATGTTCCAGTTGCTATTGGTGTCATACAATTGAGTCATTTCCTTGAGTATAGCTTTCTAGTCAGTGACTTGGAGTTCTAAGTTAGCCATACTCTGTAATTTTCTCCAAAGTCCCTTTGAGATCTCACTGTGAAAGAAGTGGTGCTTGTGTGAGTCAATATCCTTCTTGCATAAATCACATGCCATAAGTTTGTTAGGATACCATTTTTTAGCTTATCTTTAGACTTTAGTAGTCTTTCTTTCTTTTATTGCCATCCACAAGACAAATGCATCTTTGGGATACAGTAAGAGAACCAGACTAGACTGCCCCTTTCAACTTTGTCCCCATTAATCGTGATATCTTACCACACTTCGTGTATAGCAAGCTGAACTCCTGGCTTTCATTAGCAATCCAAAAAGGCTTATCAGGAGAATTATAATTCAGCAGTGGGACAGGACAATTACGAAACATTCGCATATACTTAACATTCAGAGGGCCACTTCCAACTTCCACCACAAACCATCTCATCAAGAGTGGCTTTATTTGTGAAGTTAGCAGTAAAGATGTCCCTTTTACTTATAATAGTTGATAAAGCTTGGTTATCTTTCCATCTATCATGTCATACAGGAATGGTCTTTCCATCACCCACTCTTATTTGATATGGTTTCTCTAACCAAACTTCTCAACTTAGGTAAATTTTTGCAACCATAGTTATCAGCCTGGTTATTGCCTTCTTGGTTAAGCAATCTTAATGAAAACTGAATCATGAGTTGTTGCATAAAAGTTCCTTTTGGGGTAAAAATAGTTGAAAAAGGTTAAAAGTATTTCTAAATGAATTAGATGTTTGCATTCCGATACACTCCCTCTGTTGAAACTACAAGAGCCTGTAATGAATTTTAAGAAATGTCAAACCCCGTGGGTTAGTCGGCCAAAAGGTCGGAAACCATGGTTACCCAAAAAGAATTGTGTAGTTGCTTAAATCGTGGTGTTTAATATAATTTAGTAAAAATGACTAAATCTTGATAAACTATTAAAAAAGAAGTTGAGATATGTCGGACAGAGTAGTACAAAAATAACCCACTAAAACACTACACCGCCAAATGCTTGTCTTACTTGGACAGCATGATTTTTATTTTTCGTAAAAAAGACTGACGTAGACAGTAGACTAATTTATTTATCATATGGCCTTACTGAAGTTCAGTTTTACCAGAGTCGTCCTGACTCCTGAGTATATGTATAATATTTATCTTATTGTTCTCGAGTAATATGAATATTGACTTCCTACCACTAAGCAAAGAAAGAGTTGTGCTGATAAAGGTTATGCTTGATGGGAATCAAATATAATATATATTTTAAAGATATTCCCATGAGTTCTGGTGTGAGCTTTTTAAGTAAATCATCAGTATGTTGCCATTTTCATGTTAGCATAAAGAAGTTCGAATACAAATTGTGTTAAGAGACCGTTTTACTATAGCGCATTTTGGTTTTCAGGGGATGGTCTTTGATCTCGAGAAGGGTTCAAAGCTACATATTGATCTTGCAAAATCAAATTCAAGGTCTAAACGCTCCAGAACAGGTATATTGTTAGTTACAGAGTTCCACCATTTTGCACCGTCTTTGGTTGACTTATCAGTTAATATTTGGTTAACTTTACAACTAGATGATGAAAGGCGTGGATCTGACAAGAGAGCAAAAGGGTCTTCTTCTTTTTCAAGGGGCATTTCTGATCCTGGTGAGCAAATCTAGTGTTTGTTGTTCAAAAACAGGTGTAATAAAAATGCTCACACAACACAAAAGTAGATAATATAAAGATGCTACTTTTTTTAAGTTGTTGGTCGCGCAGATGGTTTCTAATATATATGATGGACATAACAGCGGTATAGTGAACTAGTGAGTAGTAAACACGTTATTCTAGAAGCTCACATTGCACATGTTTTGCACATGCTTGGGCACCAGCAGGTGTTGGCAGCGTTCACATGCCTGGATTGAGTAATTCTGCTTACAACACGATTGGTTATCCATCTGCACAAAGGTCATTTGCACTGCTTAAGCACAATTTCTCATTACTTTGATTGGCATAAAAAGAGAGGTCTTTACTGTCACTTGCACATGACTGCTTGTTTAAACAATAGAGGGCTTGAAATAAGGACATATATGACATGTGTTGTTGGATTAACAATAATTACCTTTTCTAATATTGATTATTGTCGTTTTGATTTGTACAGTCATGGAAGCCTTGATGGTAGAGCTGCAAACAGTGGTCCAAGATCTGTACGTTTCATATGATAAATATATAACTAATTAAATTATAATATGACATCACTGGATACTTATGTCCTGTATTTTCTTATGTAGCGAAACTCGTCAGCCCCTCCATGTCCAACAATATTTGTGGCTAATTTGGGACCAGCTTGTACAGAACAAGAGCTAATTCAAGTATTTTCAAGGTTTGGGAAAAACTATTTTCGTTTAGTTTTAGAATATTAGCATAGTGCAATTTCTGAATTTGTTGATGTTATTATCAATTTGTAGATGTCGTGGATATTTGAAGTTAAAGGTGCAGAGTACATATGGGACACCAGTGGCTTTTGTTGACTTTGCGGTACGTTTTTGTGCATATAAAATGATTTGTTTTGTAGACCTGGCACTAATATGGATATACGTGACAAAATGTTGCAGGATACTGCATGTTCTACCGAAGCGCTAAATCATTTACAAGGCACTGTTCTTTACTCATCAATATCTGGGGAAGGAATGCGACTAGAGTATCCTTTAAATTTGCAATTGCCTTTCTTATTGACCCCTTCCTTGTGCATTTATATCATTCCCAGAAAGTTATTGATTCTTTGGTTTCACTTGTTCATACGATGCATCAGCATCACATGAGCTAATTCATTCTCATTGCCTCATTGTTTTTAAAGCAGGATCTAAAATACTTTCCAGCTTCTAAACCTTTCACAGTAATTTTTCTTTTGGTAATTTGTATGACAAGGTTTTCTTTAACAACAAATTTAGGTTTGCTAAGTCAAGGATGGGAATGCGAAGTAAAAAGTCTCGGTAATGTCGAACTATACAATGACATCAAAGGTAAGAGACATTAGAATCATATTTTTTTTTTTTTTATAGAAAGGCCATTAGAATCATATTCTGTAATGTGAGGCTGGATTTTGAACTTTAATCAAGACTGCTAATCTGTTTGTCTCATTATTTATAAAAAGTGTCAATGCTGTTCACTTCTATAAATGTTACATTTGCTAGTAATTTTATTGGTTAATATAAATAGACTTTGGTGGATTGTATGTTTTGGTATTTCCGGTTCCATTTCTTTAATATACCTACATGGTTTTCTTGAGTCTGTCCCATTATGACCACTACTAACCCTTGCTCCTATGCTCTTAGGCGCCGTCACATGGCATTGTGAGGTACCTTTACAAGCGTAATCTTAGAGGTGGCAAAATGGGCAACCGGGTGGATTATGGATCAAAACAGGTCGAGTAAAACTGGTTATGGTGAGGTTGAACTGCAAATACTTCTTGTTTATTTGTTATAAATCGTTAAAACGTTAGTTATGATGTACCCTTTGTTATTACAATAATCACTTATATTCATAAGATAAAATGATTTAGGAAGTTGGACCGTTTCTTTTTCAGCTTATCTTTTTATTTGACTCATTAGGGATAAACCATAACCCAACTGGACTCTTTCACAAGTAATTCATTTGAAATTACCGCGTCTACTAATCCAATTTTTCTAGAGGGGAGTGGGTGTTTGATTTGTATTGCAACTTTAGGGAGATTGTGTGGCGATCTGGAAATCGTCAATCATGTGTTGCTTTTATATGCTATAACATTAATAGGCATGGCAGTGCCACTCTCCCTTGATGAAAATCTACATAGCCTATCCACCATTGGTGGATGTGGTTAAAGTTAAGTGGATATGAAAGTCATGTTGATGTTTATTTGGTTGGTCGTCGATTTATCTGGGTATTTATCTTAGCATAAAAATCATTTTTCATATTCTAGGGGTGTAAATCTTTTCTTTTTCAGTTTCACTAAATGTTCAATCCAGCCTGTCTGTTAAAATGACTTTTGTGTGTTTTTCAGTGTATTTGTAAACTAATTATATATCATTAGTGTTGATATTTCGTGCATATAATTTTCTTCAGTGAAGATATTAGCTTGATATATAGCGAATAATACTTTGTTTCTGTCTGTTATAGTGAGTATCGTTATGTTATGATTATTAGATGAAGTGAGGATATTGCTGGAGAAAAAGTAGGATATTGCTGCACGTCACCCGGTCTGTAAAAATGAGTCTGTGTTTGATTGCAAGTCGTCGTATAAATACATTTCAGTATTTCAACGATACTCGGGCTGTATCTTAGTTTCAAAAGGTCATTACTTATACGATTTAGCTTGGATTTAGGAAAATCAAAGTAAATGATGCTTTCAACTTCTGTTTTATAGGTCGTTTTAATATCTTCATGTTTTTCAACAGAAAAAAAAGACAATGATGTAATGAGTTGGTACTTTATTTGCGGCAGAAAATATGTTGAATTCCATGAGTTTAGATTTCATAGATCCAATTATTACACAATAAAAGTCAACAGCCAATGTTCAACCTTATTCAAGATTGCATTCTTTATTCACCTGCAATTCTTTCTTTTTGAAATTTTAGTTTACGCCTTTATGAATGGAGATCAAGAGATCATTATTGTACAACACTGCAACTTCAAATAATTTCGACATAATCGTATACCATTAATCTTGTACTAGCAGGGTATCCATATGTTGCGGTCACGGGTACCTTATGATTAAAGTCTAGCCACCAACAAAATAAAAATAATGAGCTGATTAACCGGAGAAAAACAAAAAGAAAATGATCATTGGTCCGAACCAGTTCACCTGTTGACCAATGCTTTTCAGTTCATTTTTGGACGACTTTTATTGGCTAGCCGAATTGGTGGCAACTCCAGTTCTCGGTAGACCCTGTTGGTCCGGTCCGGTTTTAAAACCATGTTTACCATCACATGTTATTAGTTTGCACAATATGTATAATAACATGTGTTTTTCATTTTAAGGGTGTTTTTAAAATAACATTAGTTAATATATTTAATTAGTTTATATATTTTTTAAATGTTGTAATATTTAATTCTCAATGTTTTATTTTAAGGAATTCGCTTGTACAATGTGTTTTTTTCTTGTAGAATAACCTTTAAATTTGTATTTCTTAATTTTAAGTTTTTGGTGCATTTAATGGTTAGAAAAGTGATTGTAATTATTTAATTGACTTGTACAATAAACTTTTAAATTTGTGTTCTTTAATTTTAAGTTTAGGTGTATTTAATGGAGAGATAGTCATCCTTCAATTATATGTAACTAGTATGGTACCCACACAAAGCAGCAGTTTCAGAGACGAATGTTGTTTAACGATTATCTGATTATACGTTTTATTGGCGAATATTATTTAACGATACAAATACGCGGTTATCATACGAATTTAATTTTGACATCCATCTATTTCTTTGCATATTTTTGGTGGAAGCTAGAATTTAATTTGATATCTCAATTCAGTGGTGAAAGTAATTTTTATACTCTAAGAATGCTGTATATCTATTTGGTGGAAGTAATTTTTATATCCTGTGAGTACTATATATTTATTTGGTTGTTCAGTCGCTAAACATAAATCTATGATTGTCCAGTAGTAAGGATATTTGCTTTCACCCAGCACATCCGGGCTTGATTCCCGCCGATGCAAGTTTTTTAAATTCTACACAATTTTATAATTAGCAAGGATGTTAGCTGAAAATTTTAAGCATTTTATAAATATAATGTCTCAAATGCTTTATTATTTAGGCCAATTCATTTCGCGCCCTAAAAGTTCAAGCTTGATCAAATGGTTGCCCCAAAATTAAACCATTTGTCTAATTGCCCCAAGAAATCTCATGCGACTACACCCATATTGTGACGTGTGCCCCCTCTAAATAATCATGTATAGTTGTGACAACCGACATTTTTTCAGGTTAACATTTACCCATGAACTTGAACGTTTTATTTTGAACACGTACATACCTTATGTCTACGTAACCGTTGAGTTATCCCGTGTAACGAGAAACAACTTTGAACATATTCCGTCTCTAGACTAAGTTTAGTCTACGTGTAACAAGTATATTATTATTCTCATGAGCATGATTTATAAGTCATATGCATAGCTCGTTAATGTCCATTTCGTTTATATATGATCGTTTACGTTCATTTATGTTCGTTTATGCTCATTTATGTCCGTTTACGTTCGTTTAACTTATTAAGAACGATCATAAATTGATCATGAACAAGCTCCAAAACTAAATAAAACGAACAGGACAACAATTTTGGTTCGATTACGCGTTCGTTTTGTTTATTTGTTCGGCAAATTAAATAAAGAACATGAACATTACCTCCGTCGGTTCGTCCGGTTGTTAAGCGTCCCTAGTAAGGATATTTGCTTTACACCCTGCACATCCGGGCTTGATTCCCGCCGATGCAAGTTTTTTAAATTCTACACAATTTTATAATTAGCAGGGATGTTAGCTGAAAATTTTAAGCATTTTATAAATAGAATGTCTCAAATGTTTTATTATATAGGCCAATTCATTTCATTTTATTTTTTTTTTTGCAACCTTCATTCTTTGTTATATTCACTCCGTGTCCCAAAAGTTCAAGCTTCGGATCAAATGGTTGCCTAAAATTAAACACCATTTGTCTTTTGCCCAAGAAATTCATGCGCGTATGTGACTCATGCGACTACACCCATATTGGACGTGTGCCCCCTCTAAATAATCATGTATAGTGTGACAACTGACATTTTTCCAGGTTAATATTTAACCATGAACTTGAACGTTTTATTTTGAACACATACAAAACCTTATGTCTACTTACGTTGAGTTATCCCGCGGGTAACGAGAAACAACTTTGAACATATTCTGTCTCTAGAGGTCTAAGTTTTAGTCTACGTGTAACAAGTATTATTATTATTCTCATGTGACAAGATTTATAAGTTTATGCAGGGGAGTACGGTTTTTTACAAAATTTTACGCCAATCTTTTTATTTGCATCATTTGCATGCATGCATACACAAATACCAATACTTTGCACCATTCTTATATATACATCATACACTTTTATGCTTTCAAAATTGAATTTTCCATCCCTTCATACTCTCAAAAAATCATCCTAACTGCACTTTTCAAAAGGGGAACCCAACATGTGTTGTACTCTGAACCTACACTTGCCAAAACTATGTTTACTTTGAACTAGGAAACAAGCAACAAGCTAAGTCACCTCAAATTGGTATTCCTCCTCTTTTCTTCCATATTACACGGCTCAAGGAGGCTCCCACCCCTCCCCATGCTCACATAATCCACACATGGTGTTACAAAAGGAGATTCTTGCAAGGCTTCTTTTGACACATTACCCTAATGCTTTTACAAAAGAAGGACTTCACTAGTTCATTTTCACCACTTACAAACACATATATACTCTCTTTCTCTCTAAGAATTTTGGAAGCCATAAGGTGTTCAAGAAAGGGTTTTCAAGATTTGGTTTAAAGGTTATACAAAAGCTAGCGTTTTGGAAGTTGAAATTAAGTTTTTCTAGTCGTATTTAGGTGGATTTTGTGCATTCTTCTACCACCATAAGCATCCAAATTCGTGTAAGCATATCACATTTACCTATTTTATTTATATTTAACATATCATGCATCATTTACATATTATCACTATAGATTTGTTGTTTTGGAAGTTGATTTAAACCTAGTTGCAAATTACTCAAATCTGTCCAGAAAATAGGTCAACTTGTGAGCTTGTTTTATCCATTTTAAAGAAGCCTTTTGGAAAATTTCTTTTCACTACAGTTTAATATAAGGTCTTAGATATGTTTCTGTAGAAATTTATAAATTATGAGATTTTTTAGAACTTTCAAATAATTTTTTAAAAACAATGTGTCAATCAGCTATGTTTGAGTTTGAATCTTGCAACTTTATTTTGAATGCCTTAAATTTTGAATCTTTGAAAGAGGCCATACAATTTGGAAAGGTAAGACATAGACCTAAGTGTGGGAACTTGTTTTGGAACAATTGGTTAAGAAACGAGTAAGATATGTTCGTTTAAAATCGGGTCATTTTTTAATCAGCTCACACAATTTTCTACTTTCATATAAAAGAGTGTAACTTGTTATTTTCTATGTGTTTTCACATATAAAGCTTTATAAAACTTTATTACAAGTCTATATGGGTGATATAACTTTACAAAACTCATAAGCATATAATACATATCGTGTTGAACCTAAGATGTTTTATTTATTTAGGTCGCGGTTAGGACCCGTGTTTCATTGAACTTGCATATATTTACCGTTGTATCGCTTGAATTGAGGTGAGTTTCATAGCTCCACGTTTACTTTCTTTATACTCGATTTGAAATACTTTGGGTGAGAATACATTGCTTGCTTTTACTTATGGACACAAGTACTTAAACTTTTACGATTTTCCTCCAAATTACCAAATTTTCGGACTCACTAATATAATGAACGCTAATTACCTCTGTGTAAGCACGAATGTTGTGAATAGATCTATTGGGTTTGACACCCCCGTTCAGGCTTGATAACTTTCATCGGTCAAACGGACGCATTCCATTTGGGGAATTCTAGGTGTTCTTGGGTTAGACACCTACCATGGCAAAAACTTGTAACAACGTGCACCTGGGTTAAGGCTTCGGTGTCATGAGCTTAGTGCAATCGTAATACTTTTCTGTGATATTTTATTTGTTATAATAGCCACACCCGAAAATCTTGTGGTCCACGTTTATACTTACTTAAACCTATGATCTCACAAACTTTATGTTGATGTTTTAACATGTATTTCTCAGGTCCATAACTTACATTGTCATGCCTAATACTTGAAGTCTCATGTTAGAGTCACCGTTGCGGTTGCGTCACATTGGAGATTCATGCATAAACTTATATCGTTTGATCGTATCAAAACTTATTTTGTATTTTTAGGTAAAAAAATTGGTTTAGATGAACTAATTTGTAATTTTTGTGACCATGATTTTATATTGCCATGTTTTTTTGGTTACGGTTGTAGGTGATGGCGAAAGAAGATCATGTCAACAAGTTATCAAATTTAAGGTGATGAAATCAATTTTTAAGTGTGAAGTTTAACCTGCACATCAAGTGTTTGATGAAATATCTTTGGAGCAAGACGAATATGATTTTTTTTGATATAAAAAGGTATTAATGTGCTTTCTGGTAATTTATGTTACTCATTGATCGAATTGTTTTTATATTTGATTTGTGATGAATTTATGAATTTGATCCGTAACAAATTGATGATCCGATTTTGTGTACACTATGTGTTTAATAAATTGTGTGTGAAGCTAAGACGTAAAATTAGTGTAGGACATAAAGTTAAAAGGCAGGATGTGTAATTGGTCAAGTTGACAACCAACCCAATATCTATAAATCTGTGAGTTTTGTATTTTATAATGTAATGATATGCTATTTAGTTGTTTTATTATATTTGAGATTTTTGATATAGAAAAGTGATAGTGTGTTTTGTTCAGGTTGAGACAACATAAGTTCGAAGCCAAACGGCCTTAGCGTGAAGATGCAGGTTGGGAGTTTTATATTAATAGCTGATCTATATCGAAACACAATTTATGTGAAAATGCAGGTTTGAAGCTCTATGTTTTTGTTGGTCATAACATGAAATTCTATTTTAATCAGATACACAGATTGTTTTTAATGTTTTTGTCGGTGTTGTACCATGGGCCTTATAACTCACGAAATTTGTGTCCAACACAGCCTGCGAACCGGGAAGGGGATGATAAGCAAGGAGTGAATGTACAGAGCCTGTAGCGTCAAAGGAATGATGTTACCCATTTGATGTAATCACTATTAAATTATTTACGATGTGCATCGCTATTACTTATTGCTAATATATGTTTTGTTTTTCTAGTTCAGGTTACAGTGGAGTTAACTTGAGTCATCATCTTTGGGTCGTTAGGACGTGCTAAAGTGAAATTTAAACGGTAAGAACATTTGCACTAAACTAAGATTTTTTGAATGTTACATTTCCAGCTTTGTGAAATTCAAACGGTAATAGTGAAATTCAAACGGCAATGGAGAATACTGATTACATTTTTTGATATAAAAAGGTGCTAATGATACATTCAATAAATAATTTTTTTCTACTTTACGTAGAATCCATGTCCTTAAATTAAGACTGTAACAACCCGAGTTTCTGGTCAACGTCTATCCCGAGCTAAGATAACTATTTTTAGTTACGTAAATAATTATAGTCGTTTATGCTATATAAGGGTTGATGAGAATTTTCTTTTATAAGGTAATTTCAATCCGTGATTGAATTTCTATTTGTTTTTGGTGTCTAAGAAAGTCAGAAAAATGTATTTTGAGGATCCGAGAGCGTAAATATGTTATTTTTGTATTTTACGACGTTTTCCTGAGTTTTTGTAAAAACTGTGTTTATAGGTCGTGTTTTACGAGGTTTAACGATTTATTAAATGTTTTAAATAAAAGTTAATGGGACGGATTTAAAATATTTGTTAACGTGGTGTGACCCGAGTATTTGGCCGATTTTAAATAAAAGAAATAACACTTTGTACTAGTTCTAATAGGGATTAAAGAAGGAAGGGTTAAAATTGCCAAATTGTCAAACTTCAATTCTATAAATAACACAACACACACACACCATATAACACTTTACAAAAATTATTTCCTTTCTCATCTCCTAGTTCACGATGGCCACAAGGAAAAAACCACACACCACTTCATTACGGACATGCAATTAAATCCGATTTATTACCATTTAATCTTGTTTCAAGAGCTTAAATCCCATAATAAAAAAACCCACATGCCAATAAGATTTGAATAGTTGAATTTTTGTTCAAGTTCTAGTGATTTCAAGTATAAGGGTGTGTTCAAAGTAGTTAGATTATTGTTATTTTGGTGTTAGTTGATTGAAAAAGGTTTGATTGGTTGGGTCTTGTGGTTCGTCTGTACGGTTCAACAAGGGGGAAACCATAGTCGAGTTTTGTCTGCTTTGTGAGTATTTTAATTGTGTTTTTGTGTTGATTAATTAGATGTTATTGCATGTATATGATTATTGCTAGATGATTCAGTCGGAAATTATTGAAAGAGTGTTTGGGTCCCTGGAAGTTAAACAACACTTCCATTCATAAGAGAAGGAATGTATGACGATCTCATAGACAAAGAAAAGATTCGTGAAGCTTGTGATACAAGGGCTACCAATATTGTTCTTCAAGGCTTACCACCTGATGTCTATAGTATTGTGCATCATCATACTGTTGCCAAGGAGATTTGGTAAAGAGTTAAGTTACTTATTGAAGGTTCAGAGCTCTCGTTGTAGGAAAAAGAATCGAAGGTATATGATGAGTTTGATACATTCACTTACTTGAGATCTGCACAACTGATCAACGACATGAACACGATTGGAATGTCAATGAAATCTCTTTAAGTTAATATTAAATTTGTGAATCATCTTCAGCCAGAATGGAGTAAGTTTGTCATAGCTGTGAAGTTAGCAAGGGACATGCACTCAACAAACTGTAATCAGTTGTATGCTTATTTAACACGAAGCTCATGCAAACGAAGTGCGTCTTATGAGGCAAAGGTTTCCAGATCCTATTGCATTGGTTGCTAACTTATATAACTCTCTTTCAAACTACACCAATCACTCCCAGTATCATCAACAGTTATCACCATTTGCTCAACAATTCTATTCATCTTCATCACATCATCAATCATTTGAAGCACCACGGTTCTAGCAACAATCTTATCAAGCACCCGTTGTTCACCAAACACTAGTGGTCCATCACCAGTCATACCAAGCACATGTTATTCATCAACAATCTCAAGCATCATTTCCACAATTGGATTCAGGACTTGTTGTACCTCCATTTCTTCCTTCTGATGATCTAATTGCTAGTCTCAACAAGGAAATGGCTTTCATTAGCACAACATTTGCTTCATACTATCCACAAACCAACAACCAGCTTAAAACCTCGTCACTTGTAGATCCTTGGTAGTTTAAGGGGAAGTTTCATTCGTATATTAACTTCATGGGAAGTTTGTGCTTATTTGGTTGTCATTATCAACTAGGGTAAGATTGTTGGGAATTATATTTGAGTTGATAAGACAAAACAAGAATGAAACAAGAAGGACTTAAAGGAAAAGGACCTAAATCGACAATAAGAGATTCTTCAAGTTGGTGGAGTATATTCTACAAAAGATGGAAGATATCAGAAGATACTAAAAGATATGCTCAAGAAGAATAAAGATAAAGATTAAAAGATTTAGTTTCCTTATTGTATTTATTATCTTCCTTTGTAAGTCATGATCTCTCCCTATATAAAGAGATCATAGACATAGGTTTACAACATCTAAAAAAAGTGTGTATGTGTACACAAGAAGATGTAGACGTCTAGTATAGAGTATTGGTGTAGCCTCAAGGTAATCAAGGTTTTCCTTGATCCCTGTTACAGGTGGTAACCGTTCTAGAGTTGATCGTCTAGAATTGGGGCTTGATGGAAACGTATGGTAATAAAACCTCGTTGAATATCTTTGTTCTTATTCCACTTTGTTTTTATAACTTATGAACATTGATTTATCCTAGATTAAGGGGAAGTTTCATTCGTATATTAACTTCAGGGGAAGTTTGTGCTTATTTGGTTTTGTCATTATCAACTAGGGGAAGATTGTTGGGAATTATATTTGAGTTGATAAGACAAAACAAGAATGAAACAAGAAGGACTTAAAAGACAAAGGAGGAATTCTTGAAATGATGATAAGATTTTAGAAGATCTCCTTAAAGAAGGAAACAAGAACAACATTGATGACTTGCTTAAAAGGATAAAGACAAGTTATTAATGCTATTAATTGTTGATAGAAAAGAATTAATGTTGATTAATGCTATTTAATAGTTTCCTAATTGTATTATGTTTCCTTTGTAAGTCATGATCTCTCCCTATATAAAGATATCATAGATACATAGTTTTACATATCCAGAAAAGTGTGTGTACACAAAGTGTAGAAGATGCAGACGTCTAGTATAGAGTTGGTGTAGCCTTAAGGTAATCAAGGTTTTCCTTGATCCCTGTTACAGTTTATTGATGTAACTGTATTATCTTGATCAAATAATATTGGGGCTGTGGTGAATGTTTGGTAAAACCTTGTTGAATATCTTTTTTCTTATTCCGCTTTGTTTTATAACTTATGAACATTGATATTATCCTAGATAAAGGTCTAAACAACATGAGCTTAAACAATCTAACGATCTTATTTTGGTTTCCACACGAAATGAGAATGTCATGGATTGTGAATTTTTATTTGCTGCTCTTTGATGTGAACTGTTATTTTGATAATAGTGTTTCAATGATAATAAGAAGTGATACGCTATTAAGTAAGTATTGTATGATATTTATAGATTATCATGGTGAATGTAATTCCTCTCGATCACGTGGATGATGTACCTGCTGTTGAGCCGAATCAACACGATGATGTTCCTGTTATTCCCGAGCCTGTCTTAGTGGATGAAGACGAGGACCCGGAAGAAGAAGAATTTGAGGAAAAAGAAGATCCTCAAGAAGAAGAAGATGATATGGAAGTTGACATCGAGGAAGATTAAAATGATCCTGAGTTGACTTACCCATATAAAGAGGCGGATCCTCTTAACCCTCCGTCGCCTGCTTCTGAGTCAGAGCCTGAGGATGCGATCGAGGTTGAGAACCCGATTGAGCACGAGGATGAGACTGTTCCTGCTAGTGTCCATGAGGTAGGTGAATCGTCTACTGCTCCTTTTCTTCGAGGTTGAAACATCTACTGCACCCGATTTCTTTGTGAGACTGTGATAGGTCTATTGCCTGGCCATCATGATGAGGACATTAACTCTCCTTTTTTGGTCGGATGGCTCTCTTCAAACGACTGTGTGTGGTCGCGAGATGACGCATGTATTGGTCGAGAAGAAAGGAAAAGCAAAGGACGAGTACTATGGTAAGTTGATTTTGGACTTGGGTAATGAAGTGCATTCTAGTGTGGAGCAAGGAACGGCTGCAATGGAAAAGCTAGTTGAAAAGCTTAGTAATGCGAAAGATAAAGTTGAGTGTAAGAAATTGAAGAAGGAATTTAAAGAAGCAAGGTTTAGCAACACATTACTTCGTATGCAGAACGAACGAGTCGAGAGAGATCTCTACTAGACTAGAGTTCGAGCTCACGAGTTCTATCAAGAGATGATTCGTAGAGGATTTGTGTTTGAAGAAAGACCGAATGAAGCTATCAATGTTCTGATTGAAGATGAGAAGAGTCCATCATTTGAGCCTCGAGGATCTCCTCATGATGCTTAGTAGTTCAGATTCATTAGTAGTATCTTTATTATGTAGTCACTAAACTGAGTCCTCGGTTAGTAGACTTGATGCTATTGGTTGTAACGATTTGTATCATTTCATGAAACAATACAACTGTGTATTAACTCTCTTATGATGAAAAATAAATGACTATCTTTTGATTACTACTTGATGATGTGTGATTGTTGTTGTGATTGATTTGTCATTATACCATGTTATGAGTATATCATGTTATGAATGCTTATCAGATTGTTTTCTGTGTGATGTGACAGAATCATGCCTCCAAAGTCTGCACCTATGACTCAAGCTGCTATCCGTCGAATGATCAAGGAAAATGTCGATGCTGCTATCGCTGCTGAGCGAGCTAGACATGCGAATGTTGGAAATGATGCTAGGGGATCTGGACCAGCTAGGGGTCAGGATGCCGCACCTGCTACTCGTAAGTCCACTTTCGCTGGATTTATGAAGTGCAATCCTACTGCTTTTCGTGGTACCGAAGGAGCTGTTGAATTATAAGATGGTTCGAGAAAACTAAGAGTGTTTTTGGGATCGGTGATTGTGTAGAGGGCAAAAAGGTTAGGTTTGCTGCTGCAACTCTACAAGGACCTGCTTTGACTTGGTGGAATGCTAAGATCGCAACCATGGGTTTGGAGACTGTGAACCAAATGCCTTGGACTGAAATGAAGCAATTGATGACTGCCGAGTTTTGTCCAATAGAAGAAGTTCAACGTATGGAGCACGAATTATGGAACTTGAAGGTTAAAGAGTATAACATTGTGGCTTATACTCAGAGGTTCAATGAGCTTGCATTGATGTGTCCGAGAATGATTGAGCCAGAAAGAGTGAAGGTTGATGCTTACATCCGAGGATTGACTGATAACATCAAGGGCGAAGTTACTTCTTCTAAGCCGGCTAACCTGAGTGAAGTTGTGCGTATGGCTCATAAGTTGATGGATCAGAAATCGCAAGCTAGAGATGAAAGAATCTTAGAAGGAAAGAAGCGAAAGTGGGAGAGCTTTCAAAGTGGAAATAGTAGTGGTAAGGGCAATCAAAGGGATAACTCACGTCAAACTTTGCAAAATAACCAAAGGCAAGGAAACGCGCGAGCTATGGTTACCGCTCCTACAGATGGAAAGCTTCCTTTGTGTGAATGATGTTTACCCGCCATGTTGGTCAGTGTACGATCAAGTGCCACAAGTGTGGAAAGGTTAGGGAATAAGCTAAGGTACTGTAAGGAGAAGAATGTTACCACGGGTGCAAATGCTCTGCCCATTA
Organism: Tanacetum coccineum; assembly: GCA_026074375.1. Classification (NCBI taxonomy): domain Eukaryota; kingdom Viridiplantae; phylum Streptophyta; class Magnoliopsida; order Asterales; family Asteraceae; genus Tanacetum; species Tanacetum coccineum. The sequence continues at coordinate 43,166 of BQNB010021666.1, read as the reverse complement.
TAACTTGTTATGATTGTGGTGAGTAAGGTCATACTACGAACCGATGCCCAAGGAAAGTTAAGCAAGAGGAAGTTGGAGAAGTTCGTGGCCGAGCTTATGTATTAAGGATGCTGAGCTTCAAGGTCCGAATGTGGTTACTGGTACGTTTCTGCTCAATAACCGCTATGCTTTTTTTATTCGATTCGGGTTCCGATATGAGTTTTGTGGATACTAGATTTAGTTCCATGCTTGATATCGATCCGGTTAAAATAGGAGCTAGTTATGAGGTAGAGTTAGAAGATGGAAGGGTAGTTAGTACGAACACTGTTTTGAAAGGTTTCACTTTGAATTTAGTGAACCATGTTTTTGAAATCGATCTTATGCTGATTGAGCTTGGTATGTTTGACGTCATAATCGGTATGGATTGGCTTGTCAAGCGCGATACCGTTATCGTCTGTGGCGAGAAAGTTGTTCGTATACCGCATGGGAACAAGATATTGATAGTCGAAAGCGACAAGGATGTATCTCGATTAAAGGTCATTTCGTGTATCAAGACTCGTAAGTACGTCGAGCGAGGTTGCCATTTGTTTTTGGCACATGTGACGGAAAACAAGTCGAAAGAGAAACGAATGGAAGACGTGCCTGTAATTCGTAATTTTCCTAAGGTGTTTCCTGAGGAGTTGCCAGGACTACCACCGCCGAGGCAAGTAGAATTTCGAATTCATCTAGTACCGGGGGCTGCACCTGTTGCACGTGCACCTGTTGCACGTGCACCGTATAGATTGGCACCGTCTGAGATGAAAGTGTTGTCGGTACAATTGCAAAAGCTGCTGGAGAAGGGATTTATTCGTCCGAGTTCATCACCGTGGGGAGCACCGGTTTTATTTGTGAAGAACAAAGATGGATCTTTTAGAATGTGTATAGATTATTGCGAGTTGAACAAGTTAACTGTCAAGAATCGTTATCCTCTTCTGAGAATTGATGATTTATTTGACCAACTGCAAGGTTCTAGCGTGTATTCTAAGATCGATTTGCGATTAGGATATCACCAGTTACGCATTAAAGAGGATGACATTTCGATCACTGCATTTAGGACTCGGTATGGTCACTTTGAGTTCCAAGTAATGCCGTTTGGATTGACTAATGTGCCTGCTGTGTTTATGGACTTGATGAACCGAGTATGCAAGCCATATCTTGATAAGTTCATCATACTGTTCATCGATGATATTTTGGTTTACTCCAAGGACGAGGAAGAGCAAGGGAAGCATTTGAAGATTATTTTAGAGTTGCTTAAGAAAGAGAGATTGTACGCCAAGTTTTCAAAGTGTGATTTTTGGCTAGATTCAGTACAATTTCTAAGTCATGTGATTGATTAAAGTGGTGTTCATGTTGATCCTTCCAAGATCCAAGCCATTAAGAGTTGGGTTGCACCGACGACGCCAACAGGGGTGAGGTAATTTCTTGGATTGGCTGGGTACTATAGGAGGTTCATTGAAGGTTTTTCTTTAATTTCTAAGCCACTGACTAAGTTGACTCAGAAAAATAAGAAATACGAATGGGGAAAAAAAGAAGAGGAAGCTTTTCAAACATTGAAGCGGAAGTTGTGTAGTGCACCGATCTTAGCGTTGCCCGAGGGAACGGAAGATTTTGTGGTGTATTATGACATATCACTTAAGGGTTATAGAGCCGTGTTGATGCAAAGAGAGACCATGAAGAGAATTACACTACTCATGATCTGGAGTTAGGAGCCGTTGTTTTCGCTCTTAGATTTTGAAGACATTATTTGTATAGAACGAAGTGTGTAGTTTTCACCGATCACAAGAGCCTACAATATATTTTGAATCAGAAAGAGCTGAACTTAAGACAACGGAGATGGATTGAGTTGTTGAGTGATTATGATTATGAAATTCGGTATCATCTTGGAAAAGCGGATGTTGTGGCTGATACCTTAAGTCAAAAAGAAAAGGATAAGTCATTGCGTGTTCGAGCTTTGAAGGTGACTGTTTACAATGATTTACCTAAGCAAATTCGTAAAGCTCAGGAGGAAGCGATGAAAGGAGAGAATGTAGAGGCAAAAATTTTGGGGAGATTGATTAAGCAAATATTTGAATTTCCCCCTGATGGAACACGTTGTTTTGGGAATCGTGTTTGGTTACCGCGATTCGGTGGATTGAGAGATTTGGTTATGCATGAGTCGCATAAGTCCAAGTATTCTATCCATCCAGGATCGGACAAGATGTATCAAGATTTGAATCCGTCGTATTGGTGGCCGAATATGAAAGCTGATATTGCCACATATGTTAGTAAGTGTTTGACTTGCGCGAAGGTCAAAGCTGAGCATCAGAAACTGTTTGGGTTGCTATAACAACTAGAGATTCTATTTTGGAAGTAAGAAAGGATTACTATGGATTTTGTGAGTGGACTGCCAAGAACGTCGAGTGGGTATGATATGATTTGGGTTATTGTCGATCGACTGACCAAATCAGCTCATTTACTACCAATGAAGAAAACAGATAGTATGGAGAAACTCACGCGACTCTACTTGAAGGAGATAGTGTGTAGGCATGGTGTTCTTGTTTCGATCATTTTGGATCGAGATAGCCATTTTACGTAAAGATTCTGGAGATCGCTTCAGGAAGTGTTGGGGACGAATTTTGATATGAGTACCGCTTACCACCCTCAAACGGATGGTTAAAGCAAAAGGACAATACAAATGATGGAAGATATGTTGCGTGCCTGTGTGATTAACTTTGGAAGTAGTAGGGATCGCCATTTGCCATTGGTCGAGTTCTCATATAACAATAGTTATCACGCAAGTATTAAGGCTGCACCATATGAAGCTTTGTATGGACGGAAATGTAGATCACCTGTATGCTAGAGTGAGGTTGGGGATAGCCAACTCATCGGTCCAGAATTGATCCGTGATACGACCAAGAAAATCATCCAGATTAAGAACCGTTTGTTAACTGCATGTAATCACCAGAAGAGTTACGCAAATAGGAGAGTTAAGCCGTTAGAATTTGAAGTTGGTGATATGGTACTGCTCAAGGTATCGCCATGGAAGGACGTTGTGCATTTTGGAAAGCGCGGAAAGCTAAGTCCACGTTACATTAGGCCATTCAAGATTCTAGCTAAAGTTAGTCCTGTAGCTTACACGTTGGAGTTGCCTGAAGAGTTGAAAGGGATTCATAATACTTTTCATGTTTCGAACCTTAAAAAGTGTTTAGCGGAAGGCGATATTGTTGTTTTGATAGATGAGATTCAACTTGATGATAAGTTGCATATGATTGAATAGCCAGTAGAAGTTGTTGATAGAGAGGTCAAGCAACTTAAGCAAAGTCGGATACCTATTGTTAAAGTTTGTTGGAATTCACAAAGAGGTCCAGAATTTACTTGGGAACATGAGGATCAGATTAAGAAAAAGTACCCTCATCTCTTTACAAGTAAGGACGAAGCGAGGAAAGCGGATAAGTCGAGCTGAGCACCGGGACGACACTCCATAAAGGAGGGGAGAATGTAACACGCTTCAGGTCAACGTTTATCCCGAGCTAAGATAATTATTTTTGCTATGTAAATAATTATAGTCGTTTATGCTTTATAAGGTTTGATGAGAATTTCCTTCTATAGGGTAATTTCAATCCGTGATTGAGTTTCTATTTGCTTGTTGCGTCTAAGAAAGTCAGAAAAATTTATTTTGTTGCTCCGAGAACGTAAATATGTTATTTTTACATTTTATGGCGTTTCCCCGAGTTTTTGTAAAAACCGTGTTTAAAAGTCGTGTTTTACGAGGTTTAACGATTTATTAAACGTTTTAAATTGAAATTAGTGGGACGGATTTAAAATATTTATAAACGTGGTGTAACCCGAGTCTTTGGTCTATTTTACTTATAAAAAGAAATGCATTGTACTAGTTTTAAAAGAGATTAAGGATGGAGGGACCTAAATTGCCAAGTTTCCAAAGTTGTTTTCTATAAATAGGCACCATATATACACATATAACACTTTTATGAAAAAAATTCTCCTTGTCTTCTTGTAAGATGAAATCACTTACAATAGTTGTTATAGATTGATGATTTGTTGATGATCTTGTAGATTAGTTGCTCAAATTGTCGATAGAGTTATGTTTGTTTGAGGGTTTTGGTGTATGAGTTCGTGAGTATGTTTGTTTAATGCTTGTTGTGGTCCCAATTTGTTTAAAATCAGTTATTTACTCGCGATCTGTGACACATGAATCTACCTAAATAACGCACGGATCTCCTTATGGTCGATCCGTGGTCTGCAAGTCTCTAAAAATTCGGACAAAGTTTATTTTTGAGAAAATCGAGATAAGGTGTTGTGTTTTTGGCAATTGGAATGTGTTATACATACTATTAGGGGTATGTGATATAATTTTCGGAGTCGACGTCCAAGTTTTGAGTGAACCGTGTAACTTGTCGTGAATTTCCCGATGGAATTTTACGTACGAGTCGGATTTACAAGGTGTGGTGGTATCTTTAGATAAATTTGACCATTACTAATAACCACATTCATTTATGACATTTTAAATCTTAAAATGAATCGTCAACACAAGTGTGAGTTGCAATTCAATGATTGTCCTTTTCGTCCTTTTCAATCAATTTTGTAACTTTCATGTATTGACCATACATGTAGATTTTGAAGATATCTATGGTCATTTTATTTATATGTTCATTATCTAGTAAAATTCTAATCTCGATTATGTTCATGATCAGAAGTTTTGTAATTGGAACTTGTAATGAGAATTAACATCTTTTTAATAATGAATAATTACTTCATTAGAGTTTCCGCTTACGATTATTTTTGGGATGATGAAGGATCACTATCCATGATAAGTTCCATCATTTCTAATGTAACAACCCCAGCTTCAGGTCAACGTTTATCCCGAGTTAAGATAATTATTTTTGCTATGTAAATAATTATAGTCGTTTATGCTATATAAGGTTTTATGAGAATTTCCTAGGGTAATTTCAATCCGTAATTGAGTTTCTATATGTTTGTTGCGTCTAAGAAAGTCAAAAAAAAATATTTTTTTGCTCCGAGAGCGTAAATATGTTATTTTTACATTTTATGGCGTTTCCTTGAGTTTTTGTAAAAACCTTGTTTAAAGGTCATGTTTTACGAGGTTTAACGATTTATTAAACGTTTTAAAGTGAAATTAGTGGGACGAATTTAAAATATTTATAAACGTGGTGTAACCCGAGTCTTTGGTCGATTTTACTTATAAAAAGAAATGCATTGTACTAGTTTTAAAAGAGATTAAGGATGGAGGGACCTAAATTGCCAAGTTTCCAAAGTTGTTTTCTATAAATAGGAACCATATATACACATATAACACTTTTATGAAAAAAATTCTCCTTGTCATCTCCTCCCTCTCTTTGACCGGCCACCACAAAAAAACCACCATCACCAATTTATTTCCGACATGCAAAATGATCTACCTATATATTATTAATCCTTGTTTCAAGAGCTACAAAACCCACTAATAAAAACCTACATGCACTAAGTATTGAAGAAGTTAGATTTTTGGTTCATTCTTGAAGATTTCAAGTATAAGGATGTGTTTATTATTGCTAGATTAGTATTTTGAGCAATTGGTTGTATTGAAAAAGGTTCGGTTTGTTTGGTTGGGTGTCTCGTCCATACGGTCCAACAAAGGTGGAAACAAAATCGAGTTTTGTTATTGCTGTGAGTATTCTAGTTATGTTTTTGTGTCGATTAATTTGATGTTATTGCATGTATATGATTATTGCTAGAGGAATCAAGTGCGGAAAATATTGAAAGCGTGTTTTGTTATTGACTAAGGTTTGATGGTTTTGGTATTATTATATAGACTAGTTAAGCGTATTTTGATAGTCGGATTATGTCGAAAATGTCGTTTCATGGGTTTTGGGTTGACCTTGTTTGACCAGAAAGTTTGACTTGACCGTAGCGAGTTGAGAAATTTTTGAAAGTTATTTTTGAATATGTTAAGTGATAGTGTTCGCCCTAAGCTCCGTTTCACTAGGTGGATCGTCACGTAACTTTTAATAACGAACGTTTTACGGCCGAGTCAAGTTTGGGGTTAAAAGTCAACTACGAAGTTTGACTTTTAAAAGTCAAACTTGCGTAAACTTTTGAATGAAGTCTATAATGAGCAAAGGGTTCGTAATGTTAGTAAATTGATAACGCAATATGAAGTTCGGATTATATTATCCTTACTTTTAGTAACTTTCTAAAAATGGAAACTTTATGGAAATTGTTGTAATATTCTTAAGTGTGTCAAAGTGAATTGTTTTGCGTCGCACTTGGAGATTTTAGTATATGATTGTATATGCGTAATAATATATATATATATATATTATACTATCTATATATATATATATTTATATATATATAATATATATATATATGCAGTATTCTAAATACTATGTTTTAATATACTTTTAGTCACGTACGCTATATATGTATTTATGGTCGCGGTTAAGACATGATGTTACTTGCGGGCTTGTTGACTTGATTTGATTTGGATATTTTTGCTTAAGGTGAGTTCATCGCCTCACTTTTAAGTGTTTTTAAATGTTTTAAAACCCGCGAGGAGGGGTGCATGTTTCGTTTTATAAAAACTCGAAACACATAGATTTTATGGTAGGCTGGACCCGATTACGAGATGAGATTGTTTCCGCATAAGTTGCTATTGTCGAAGTCCCTTATTTCATGAACCGTTAATTGCCTTGAGAGGTGAACGCTAATGCATTAAATAGATCTATTGGGTTTGACAACCCTGTCTGGGGTCTGAATCCGTTGGTGAGCACCCTGTAACGGACATTTTGTATTTAGAAAGTAGTAGGTATATGACAATAATACCTTGTTTTGGGGCACATTAACATATGAAATGCCATATGTATTGTTAACGTTTGGTGTCATGAGCTTATTGCGTGAAAGAAAAGAAGTTACTATACATTGCATTCGTTGCTTTGTTTTCCCGAGAACTAATTATGTGTTCAAAGATTATTGCTTATTAATTGTTTTAAACTCTATGAATTTCACTCAACATTGTTGTTACATTGCATTCGTTGCTTTGTTTTCCCGAGAACTAATTATGTGTTAAAATATTATTGCTTATTAATTGTTTTAAACTCTATGAATTTCACTCAACATTGTTGTTGACGTTTTAAACATGTTTTATCCCAGGTAACCAAGGATGAAGGCAACGATGGCGTGGAGGTGTCGTGCGTGTGATTGATTTGTGGAAAGACTACTTGTGTGTTCCAGTCTTTCAAAAACAATGTCTTAAGTTATGTTAAAACAATGTCTTTTATTTGAAACAATTGTCTTTTAAATGTTGTAATAGACGGTGGTTGCGATTCTGTGGGGACCTAACGCATTTTAACTCTGATTAATAATGGAACACATGATTGTTAAAATGTCTCATTTGGGTCGTTTTCTATTATCTTGGTGAATGGTGTTATTTAGTAACATCCAAATTGATAATTCCGCTGCGCAATCTAATGTACATTGGATGAGGGTGTTACACCTAATCCTAATGTTAAATAATTAAATACTTCACGTTTTAAAGGCTTAGTAAATATATCAGCTATATTGTCTTCGGATGCAACTTTCTCGATAGAAATATTGCCCTTTTGAATGTTTTCGCGTAGAAAGTTGTGACGGATTTCTATATGTTTAGTTCGAGAGTGTTGTACGGGGTTTTTACTTAAGTCGATAGCTTCTTTATTGTCACACATAATAGGAACGTTGTCGAGGCGTATGCCGTAGTCGATGAGAGCTTGTTTCAACCATATTGCTTGTTGACATGCCTTTCCGGCGTAGACATATTCAGCTTCGGTCGTGGAGATAGCAAGGGCCGTTTGTTTCTTAGTGAACCAAGATGTTAAACAACATCCCATGAACGTACAAATGCCACTAGTGCTTTTGTGATCAACGTGATCGCCCACGTGGTCGGAGTGGGCATAAACTACAGTTTCTATTTCGGTTCCTTTCGGATACCATAATCCTAAGTGACTAGTTCCTCTAATATACCTACATATGCGCTTTATGGATTCTAAATGGGTAGTCTTAGGATTCTTGTTGATCCCTTTTGAACAGATCTTACTTAGCTTGTTAAAGCTTAGTTGTGTTGGATAGGTCCAAGACAACTATAATAGAAACTAAGATTGTGAATACTACAAACTATGCGGAAACTAGTTTGTAATACTAAGAAGAACAATGAAACAGTAAAACAAGATCTTGCTAAACTTTCAATATATTGAACACAATCAAAGTTACAGAATAACCTTGAACTATGAACACTAACTATGAGAAAATGATTTCTAAATCTATATTAGTAACTATGCCTTAGGGTTTCTTTTATACACCAAGAAACCCTAATAGGCTTACAAAACGCGTCAAGTGATCAATGCATATCTATTCCTAATATATCTCATGCATATCACTTTAGCAGTACTAATTATATAACTAACAGTACTAACTATTATAACTAACGGTACTAATAAACTGACAGTACTAATACTTTGTACTGGCAGCACTAACTATTAAACTAACAGTACTAATGACTTAGACTGTTTTCTCTAATATTCACTAGCAGTAGCTTCTTCAACTAACAGTTGAAACTTGAGAAGCCTTTATTCCCAACAATCCTCTCCTAAACTTGATATTCATCTTGTTAATCATCAAGTTTCTTCATTATCAGCATCTTGAGCACTGGGAGGATGTATTCAAACACCTTACTTCCTTGGTCTATTTGCTTGATAGAAGATCTTTCTTAAAAGTTCTCTAGACATCTCACTATTTGCTTCTACTAATAGTCTAGCCACCATCATCAATCCAAGTGTTCCTCTGGTTAAAGGATATTCTTTCTCAAATAACATGAAGATATCATGTCCTCTTACTGAAGATACATGGTGAACATCACATGTATCATAAAGCCTCCATACAAAAGGATCATGCATATATCTTTGAAGCTTCTACAGAATATCATCATTATCTGGTTCAAACAATCTCTTCAGTTCAACCCACAATTCCTTCTCTTTATCATCTGTAGGCTCTATTGTACTGAACCTCTCCTTAACCAAATCCTAAAGCTTAACCAGGTCATCTCTTTCAAATTTCTTCCACATATCAGCAAAAATCTGATAAGCTTCTGTATGGTTTCCAACTCTGATAATTCTCCAATACCTTCTTGTGTCTTCAGAGTAAACCTCCCAGTCTATGATTGGATACCTAACCTGCAAAGGTTGAATAACAAGTTCTTCCACTGTAACTATCACTAATAATTTCTGTAGTTCTTCTTTTGATAATTATTTTTCCTTTTCTGCTGATTGTTCTTCACCTAAACCTGAAGTTTCTCTAATCTTTTGTCTTTTAACACTCTCTTCATCAGGTTCTGCTCTTGGTCTCTTCTTACTGCTTGCCGCTTTCTTTCCACCTTCTTCAGAATCCATAGAAATAAAATCCTTAATCCACTTCTGCTCTTTTTCATATAGCTTCTGAATTTCTTTAAAACTCTTATTCTTTAGTTGATTGTAAGTGAATCTACCCATGTTTTTCAGGTTAGTAATCATCTTGTTTCTTAAATTTTGGTAGGTGGTTTGTTTCTGATTTGTTTAGCCCTTTGTGCAGCAATTTTCTTTCTGCAATTGTCTCCACTAAAAATCTAGCTTGCTCATCAATAGAAAATTGCTCTTTTTCTTTTTCTTGAAGTCTTGCAGCTAACAGAGCATTTGCCTCCATTCTTGCTTGAACATTATCAAATTCTGCAATCAAAGTGGCATTAGATGCTTCTTCTTGTGCAGCTCTTTCTCTTTGCATTCTTTCCAGCTCAGCCTTTTCTTCTTCATTTAATCTTATAGCCAACTCTTCATCCATCTGAATCTGAACCTTTCTTAGGTTTTTTGAAGGCTTTTTGGGCTTCACCATAAGTGCTTTGCCCTTATCTTTGGATGAAGGTTGTGCTGTTGGTGCTGGAGTTGACCTTTTTGGTTCTTCTTCAACATCATGAATAATCACTGAGGTTGTTCTTGGTCTTGTGCTCCTAATAGCCACAAGTGTATCAACAATAGTCATCATCACATCCTCAAAAACATCCCTAGTAGTACTTGTAGAAGGATCGGCAATACTAACATTTGAAGGTCCATCAGCACTAACATCAATAGTAGCAGTATTAACTGTATCCCTAGTAGTAATTTGTTCAGCACTATTCCTCCCTTGAGTTTCAGCATCACCTTCAACATTCTCCATTGCATTATCCACATCAAGCTCAGCAAAGTCACTAACATCAAACATTGGCTTTGTCTTGTCACTTTTCTCCCCTATTTGGATACATACTCCTCATCAAAACTCTTTCTCTTGGAGGTACCAATCTTGAAGAGTTTCATCCCTGAAGTTCTTGCCCTTAGCTTCTTTTCCAATTTTCTGACCTTCTTTTTCAGCTTTCTGATCACCAAAAGCGGTTTTTGATTGTTCCAAGGCAAGAACCTTGTTTGACAAGTTTGTACAAATAGCCATCAATTCATTTATGTTAGGTCTACCCTTATCACTTCCCAGGTGTGTGACCTCCTGAGAGAGGTGAATCATGGGGTATTGGTGGTACAAAATCTATCAAATCATCTTGTTCAATTCTTTCCTCATCACTTCCAGGTGTGTTACCTTCTAGGAGAGGTGAATCATATGAATGTTTAGATGACCTCTCAGACCGAGTCTGAGCAATGACACCCCTCATGACTTCTTGGCACCTTCTGTCACCTGAACCAATTTCCTGAGAAAGAGGATCATTAGACATTGCCGTGGATTAGGTCTTAGATATGTTACCACTAGCCTGTGTTGCATCTAAGCTAGCAGCAGTAGTGGTAGCCTTCACCACTCTGTATTTGGTATAGGCACATTAGTTTGAGGAAACTAAGTGTCCTCTTGTAAGGCTTGACTAGGTGATTGAGTATTTTAGGGTGATGATGATTCAGTACATGGATTAGTTCTTCAATTCTGGGTTGAGCAGTAGAAGGTGTTGGTTGGGGTTCAGAGGGTTAACCTGAACCTTCACCCTCTACTACTGGTGGTGCCAACATTGATGCAAACAATGGAGTAACTCTTCCTTCTGAAAAAATGTTTTTCCCTTTTTCTTATTCAGTTAAGTGAAAACCTTTTTTTAGGATGTTAATGTGTTTTTTGATAAACCTCAATAAAAGGTTCTGTAAGAGTAATCTGAATTATTCAAAAAGAGTTGTAAAAAACCTTGATACTTTAAAAAATTTCTTTGTATTGGTATCCAAGTTTTCATACATTCCCATCAAAAATTAAGTTTAGAAAAGTTAAACTTTTAGCCCATAAGTTAAATACAAAATGACTACAGATGCTATATTTAAGTGGAAAATCATTCCAAGAAGTAGATTTTGAACTTAATCCAGTGTAAAAAATAGTAATGTATGAGTACTTCCACTTGAGGGAGAAGAAGAGATTTTTTAAAAGTAAAGTGTTAGAATCACTCTCATACCAACATCAATGCAAGAATTTCAAAAATAGCATCATTTTTTAATGATAAGTAATAACCATCCTTAATCATTAAAGTTGAAGATCAATCCTCATTGATGATTTTTGATTATTACTAATGCATTCATCAACTGTGACAAACTTTGCCTTCACATCATTTGATTGTTTGAGAAATATGCAGTATGACCAAATTTGAGCTTAAATTAAGCTTTTTACAAGCTTTTAAGTAGAAGCAAGGTCAAAACACAACTTTCTGTGACAACTTTTTGATAAGCTATTTTTGAGCTTATTAGTTAGTTTCAGCTTAGGTATCTTTTATTAAAATAGCTTAATTTTTTGTCCTTTTTAAGTCCTAGTATTTTGTTTTTCATAAAAGTCAAAAATAAAAAAAAATAAAAAAGAGCAAAAAGGGGGTGCCCACACTCGAACCCACGACCTCACACTTATAAGCCATACATGTTAACCAGTTTGCTACAATAGCTCATCCATCATAGTTTTTTTCCATCAAATACTTGTACACGTTTTACTTTCCCTTTTCATTTATAAGCCGTAGAATAGTAGGGCTTATTTCGAGCTTATTAATTAGGTTGAGTCCTAGGTTTTAATTTTCCTAGCTTCTTTGTAACCTTCTTGATTTTCCCTGAATTTTTGGTAATTTTCCATTAAGCAGTTTAATTATTATAATTTTTCGAAAGTTAAAATCTTAAAAAAATCAATAAAAAATAGAAAAAAGTTTCAGAAAAATACAAAAAAATAGTTTTTAGTTTTATAAAAAAATAGCTTTATGTTTACATTCAGTAAAATCATTTTTACACTTTTTAGATCTTAATTTTCAATTTTGAGCTTTTATTTTTAATTTTAAAAATAGGATTTTAATTTTAAAAATAGTTAAAAATAGTTTTCTGAGTTTTTATGTTACTTTAGACTTTTCTAAGTTTAAAAATCATTTTTCTAAATTTTTAGAACTTAATTTGCTATTTTTTAAGATTTAATTAGATTAAATTTATTTTTTAATTCATATTAAATTCAAAAATAATCAAAAAAATGTTTTTCTTTTTCCTAAAATTTTCTTTTGTCCTATCTTAGGATTAGAAATTTAGTTTACATTTTTAGGAGTTAAATTTAGTTTACTTGCTTAATTGTCGCGTTTTATTCGTTTCCCGTAATTTGTTAAGTGCTTTAATTGTTTTTTTAATTACTTGTTTTTAATTAGTAGTTATAGAAAACCCAATCAATCTTCGAACCCATTCAAATCAGTATCCAATATCAAGCGAGGTTTCAATTTCTCAAATCGTTGGGAAAACGACCCGGGGAATCATACTTTCCGGTAAACATACGTATATTATATATTATATATATATATATTTTAAAGAGTGAAATTTCCTTAGGGAATTTTCTTAATTGCTCTTGTTGAAATATTATATATTAGTATATTTTATAGCGTATCAAATTTTTGGCGCCGCTGCCGGGGATTTGAGTTAACGAATCTCTCGTTTTGTGTTTGTTGATAAGATTTGAAGATCCTTTCGTCCCCGAAAGTTTCATTACAGTGACAAAATCAAAATTTTCAGAATATCAGCCACATACTTGTCTTGGCTGATGAAGATTCCATTATCTTTCTGCTTTACCTGCAACCCTAAGAAGAAAGTGAGTTCCCCCATGGAACTCATCTGGAATTTCTTGTACATCATCTGCTCAAACTCAACACATAAAGACATCTTTGTAGATCCAAAGATGATGTCATCAACATATACTTATACTAACAGGATATCACCTTTGTCTTTCTTGATGAACAAAGTCTTATCTATAGACTCATCAAATTCCAATTTACTAATAAGTATGTCGATTAAGGTCTTATACCAGGCTTAGGAGCTGATGTAAACCAAATAAAGCTTTTTCACCATATAAAACCTTTCCAAGAACTAATAGATCTTCGAAAACCGGAGGTTGCATACATACACCTCCTCTTCAATAGTACCAAAACAAAATGCACTCTTCACAATCCATCTGGTACAAAAAAACCCATAAATGATGCATATACCAAGAAATAACCCTTGATTGCTCTATCCTAGCAACAAGGAGCAAAAAACCTCATCACAATCAATGCCTCTTCTTTTGGTGTAACCTTGTCCACCAGATCTTGCTTGTTACTAACAACAATTCCCTCTCCATCGTCTTTCTTGTTTTTAAAGACCCATTTGTTCCAAAGGCCCTCTTTGACATAGTAGATCAACCAATGTTCAAACCTTCTGCAATTTAAACTGTAACAACTCCTCTTGCATTGCTTTATCAGCATTGGGATCATTCCAAAGCTTGAATCACCTTCTTGGGTTCTTTTTGAGAGAGAAAATAGGAAAATAAGTAGTTTTGATAATCTTTGTGATTGTTCTTCACTGCTTTATTAGATGTAAACTAACCAAAGCATGTTATTCAGAGATCTTGGTCATTCTCCTTGTTTGATACTGAATTTATGTCTCCAATGATCTGGTCTTTAGGATGATGCTTGTGAATTCTAGTTGTGGAAATAGGACTGACATTCATGGTTGTTTCCAAGTTGTTAAGGTCAGCCTCTGCACCCACATCTTCATCATCATATGCACCACTAAAGATACCAGTATTTAGAAGATCAGTAGTATCCTCCAAATCAGGCATAAGAGGATCAGTTAGAAGATCATTAGCATTAATAAAACTTTGCCCAACAGCACTAATAGATGGACTAACAGTAGAAACTCTGTTAGTGCTGTTAGCATAACCTTCCTTCTGTTGAACAAGCAAATTATCCAATTCAGCTCTAAAATCTTGCACATTCTGGTCATCTTCTTTATTTGAAGCTCCTCCTTCCTTCTCTTGACCATTTCTTTCACCTTCATTTGCTGGTTCTTCATTAGTCTTTTTACCAGCATCATCAGCAACTGCATCCTTTGAGCTCTGTGGACTATCATAAAGTAATGGTAGCAGAATATATTGTTGAGTAGGTACTGCATCAACATTATCCTTGATACCTGCATTCTTATTAGTTTGATTCCCTGCAGTAACTGGCTCATAATTCATAGAGTTTGTTAGTAAATCAATATCAAAGAGCCAATCTGGTCCACTCCCTGCAACATTGGGTTTGTTTTCAAGAAAGGTTATGTGCAGGTTTTCCTCTACCTTCCTAGTTCTAGTGTTAAATACCCTAAAAGCTTTGCTATTTATAGAGTATCCAACAAAGAACCCCTCATCAGCCTTCCCATCAAATTTGCCTAGGGGATCTAAGGTATTAAGAATAGTCACAGGACACCCAAAAGGTCTCATAAAACTTATACTAGGTGGTCTACCATGTAATAGTTCATAAGGTGTCTTGTTGTGAGGCTTGGTCGCTAAAACCCTATTCTAAACATAACAAGAAATACTAACTGCTTCAGCCCAAAATGTAGTAGGTAATAATGAATATGCTAGCATAGTCCTAGCTGCCTCTATTAGTGTCTTATTCTTTCATTCAGCAACTCTATTTTGTTGTGGAGTTCTGGCAACACTAAACTCCCTCTTAATCCCTTTCATCCCACAGAACTGATTCATGTTATTATTTTTAAACTCAGTTACATTGTCACATCTGATGATTTTAACCTTATGATCTATTTGGTTTTCTATGCCAGTAATAAAAGTTTTAAGGATCCTACTAGTGTCATCCTTAGTGGCCAAAAAGAAAACCTAACTAAACCTACTATAGTCATCAGTGACAACAAGGCAATATATCTTGTGATTAATACTCCTTACAGATGTTGGCCCAAATAAGTCCATATGTAACATTTGTAAGGGTTGGCTGATAGAGCTCACAAGCTTGGTCTTACAAGAGGCTTTGTGTTGCTTTCCCTTCTGAAAAGCAACACAAGTATGGTCATTTTCAAAAAGCTTTGAAGGCAAACCTCTTACAAGGTTTCCCTTCACAAGTTTGTTCATAGTTTTAAAGTTTATATGAGACCAATCTCCTAAAGCCATGAAATTAACTCAATCTATTTGTAGCCTTTGGCCAAATAGAAACCAAGTCCAAACCTCCTGAAGAACAACATTATTTTAGATCAAACTGTAACCAGGTTTGGTCATGTCTGTGAAAAACTTTTAAGCAAAGAACTTGACTTTCTACCAAGTAGCTTAAAGTCCAGGAATAGAACAAGACCATCAGTCTTAGTGAAAAGAAACATTGTTTTTCTTGTCACACATTTGTGAGACAAAGAAAAGTTACACTTAAGTATTATCCTTTTACATAGTATACATCTTCAAAGCTAAAATTACCAGTCCCTAATTACCTTTTCCAGTAATTTTACCTCCTTTAGAACTTCCTCCAAATGCAACAAATCTACCATTAATTTCTTGATAATCTATAAGGAAGGACTTGTTTCCAGTCATATGCCTAGAGCATCCACTGTCAAAAACCCTTGATCTTATAAAGTATATTGTGGATTACCCTGCACTCAAATAAGAGGATTAGTTTTTTTCTCTTTGGGACCCAAGCCATTTACGACCTTGATGGTCCCTGCACCTTGTAATCACATAGTCAAGTCCTTTTTTTAGCATGTATATCTACTGTCTTTGAGGTATGGTCAATAACATTTTCCTATTAGTCCTTCAAATCTTAGCATCGGAGTAAACTTAACAACATTTTTCCCCATTTCCCTCAGCGCACTAACTACAACGTTTTTTGTCCCAGCAGTAGTTACAATTGTTAACCCTAGCAGTAATAACTTTTTTGTTATTAAAATTATTAGTTTTAGATGCTGAATTTTTTGGTGTTAAAAGTCCTTTCTTACTGGTGAATGGTGCTTTAAAAAATAAGATAAGTGTTTATGGGTAATGCATCTTCACTTTTGGTTTAGGAAGCATATTAATAGGCCTGCAAGTACTAAATTGATGGTTGCTGGCTCTTGGAGAGCTTTGGCTTAGCAGCATTAACTGGTACTGTCCCTGACTTTTTGCAACTGCCTGTTGAACAAAATTCCTTTTAGGATGTGGTGAGTCAATTTTGATTTTTTGTGTTCACCCTTGAGCATTGTTTCATACTAGTACTACATTTTCCCTTGGCTAGTAACCCTTCCCTTATTATTCCAACACTGTTTTATCTACCATTTTATTTTCCCATGAAAATCACAGTCTTTTTGAATTAAAGGAAGAGAACTCCCACATACAAAATAAGCCTTTCCTTTATAGAACTCAAAACCATTTCCTTAGTTTCCCTGAGTCTCATCCCAATCCAGTTCTCTAATTAATCCCTAGTACTTTGACTTTTTTCCTAGGATACTCACTTGCTTATGTGTGTTTTTCCTTATTTGAACAGTTTCCACATCTCACCAATTTTGACCAAAATTGATTTTTGAAAACATTGTGGTTTTTGTCTGATCATGATATTTAGTCTAACTGTCCTATCATTTATGACTATCAGTGTCCCATTCCATCAATGAATTAAGATCACTAGCCAAACATTTAAGGCTTTTCTACAATATCCCTTTACTAGTCTTAATATACTAGTTTTTTCAGTTATCACTCCACTTTAGTTCTTATAGACCAAAATCATCTAACCCAACAAAAGGATAAGTCATGTCTGAGGGCATGTAGTATCCCAGTGAAGGAGGGGGAACGCAATGAAACCCTTTCCCCCAGTATTTTGAAACTATCATTTAATCAGACTATCATCCACATCACTTTCTCCTACTGTTTTAAACACACTATAACACTTTTCACTCTCATTCATTTGACTATCATAAACCCAAGACCAGTTTTATTTGACTTTAGCACTTTATTTAACTATTAATTAGTTTAGTTAGATTCTTTGATGATCTTCCAAATTTTTCAGTATAAGTTTTCAAAACTCTTACTCTTTAAAGCTTCTACTAACTGATTTTAATGGTCTTTGATAGAAAATCATACACTTGGACATCATACTTATTTATGGAAGTAAAAAATGCAATATCTCTTCATAAAAAAAAGCCTTCATTCTTTTCATGAAACAACTAACCAAGATTTCTAATGAATTCTAATCCAATTGAATAACCTATTATTTCTAGATTAATATTATAAGATCTTCACGTTGTTTTGTATCATACTGTTTTTGAAGAGTAGCATAAGATATAAGCAATCTTTAGAGCAAAGTATGTACCTCAAGAGACTGAACTTAACGAACTTGATGACTTAATAACCTTGGATGTATGGCCCATTATAGCAAGATTTGTTGATGCCCTTCTTCAGCCAGTAAAGCTCCGAAATCATAACCCACCTATCCCATCTTGAACTACCAGGCATTTTTTTTAGTAAAATTATCCACTGTGCATTCTTTTCTTGGTGCATATCTATTTATATTTCCCCTGATTCCTTGTGTGCCCCTGCATTTCTCTAACAAATGACCCCACCTAAGGGCAGTTGTAGCATCAACCTTTGTCCCGTGCGAAAGCCAACATTCTCTTTGTCATTTAAATCCTATCTTCCTTCATGTCTTCCTTTATAACCTCTTGACCTCTTATTGTAAGCATTGCTACTTGCCCATTTTGAGATCCATTTCTTCAGATCATTCACCATCAATCTGTTTCAAATCTTCATAGTCCCCAACTATGGGGAATTAGACCTAATTAGTAAAGAAATAAAAACATGACAAACATCAGCAAAATGAGTAGTAGAAGCATGAACCTTTAGAACTAGCAGTAAGAAACATAATCAGTATTAACTCTTTCATTTAGTGCTTGCTAGAGTTTTTTTGTTCTGATGAGACAAAAGCCACATTTTTGAGAAATATAAAGCTTTGAAACTTAATTTTTCCTTTATCTCAGATCATACACCTTCAATTATTATTACAAATCATCCATTGCCTCAATGTGTTCCCTAGAAATCAGATTTGTTTCCTCATGATTAAAGCAATATTGTTCCAAGCTGATGGTAAACTTCTTAACAACTTCAAATTTGCATCCTCCTCAGTAGATAACATCACGCATGGGAAATTTCCGAAGTTTGACTAATGAGAATTTTTGTAAACCCTACATATTTTTTTATCCATTCCTTCTGATTGTGATGCAACAAAGTTCATAAATCTCTTTGAGAATGGTCCTTGTGTGCACATTTTTCTTTGATTCCCTTGATGCTCCAAAACTTATTCATTAGTGCGAGAGCTCGAGAGCGCAATAGGGAACTTTGCATCCTTGCAGGCATGAAAATTCAATAGGTGCTCATCAAGAATAGGTAGCATAAGAGTGCTTTTTGCTTTTAGTTCATTTTTCTTGGCTAGCTTTTGTTCAGCGGTTTTAGGAGGAATAGGACCTTCAGCACCGACACTAGTTGATGCAACTGGTATAACTAAATCACCATTTACTATTACCTCCCAAAGGGAATGATCAGTGAAAGTAAGGTATTGTTCCATCCTCATGCTCCATAGATCATACTCCCCAGTTTTGAGTACTAGAAGTTTTAGTGCAGACACCGTTTGGGTAGTTTCTGATTGTGACTCCATCTTTTCTTTGACTAACAGATCTTGAAGTAAGAGTAGAGTTATTCTTGAATCAAGTTTCTCACAATCATCTGATACCACTTGTTAATCCTTTTTTGAACAGATCATACTTAGCTTGTAAAGCTTAGTTTGTGTTGGATAGATCGCAAGAAACCCTAAAAAAAAAAAAATAAAAAAAAAAAATAATAGATAACTTAAGTTGTGAATACTACAAACTACGCGGAACTAGTTTTGTTTATATTAGAATAACATAAAATATAAAATCAAGAATCCCATGCTAAACCTTTTCAATAATATCGAACATAATCAAATGTTAACAGAATACGGGAAACCTATGAACACTAACTATGAGAAAAGGATTTCTAGATCTATATATTATACTAACTATGCCTTAGGGTTTCTTTTATACACCAAGAAACCCTAATGGGCTTACAAAACGCGTCAAGTGATCATTGTAATAATCCTATTCTAATAATATCTCATGCCATATCATTTAGCAGTAACCAACTATAATAATAACGAGCTAATAATTAAATACTAACAAAATACAAATAAAACTACATACTAACACTTTGTACTGGCAGCACTAATACTTTAACTAACAGTTACAAATAAACTAGATTGTTTTCTCTAATCTTCACTAGCAGTAGCTTCTTCAACCAGCAGTAGAAACTTAAGAAGCCTTTATTCCCAACAATTCTCTTGGAAACGAGCACATAAGCAAACACTAAACATAATATCAGGCCTACTAGCAGTTAAGTAAAGTAAACTACCAATCATACCTCGATATTTAGAGCTATCCACAGAGTTGGCTTCATCGTCTTTAGTGAGCTTGATCTCCGTTGACATCGGCGTCTTGGTTGGTTTGGAATCTTCCAACCCGAACTTCTTTAACATCTCCTTGATGTATTTGGATTGATTGAAAAATATTCCGTCTTCCATTTGTTTGATTTGAAGACCCAAGAAGAAGTTCAACTCGCCCATCATACTCATCTCAAACTCGTCGTGCATGATTTTTGCAAAATCATCACACAAGTTTTGACTCGTGGAACCAAATATAATGTCGTCGACATATATTTGAACAATGACAAGGTGTGATTTTGATCTTTTAGTAAAAAGTATGTTATCGACTATTCCCATTAAATATTCATGTTTTATCAAAAATGCTTTTAGTCTATCATACCAAGCTTTAGGAGCTTGCTTAAGACCATATAAAGCTTTCTTAAGTTTATAAACATAGTTTGGTTTTTGAAAATCAATGAACCCTAGAGGTTGAGCAACATAAACCTCTTCGTTTATAAAACCGTTTAGAAAAGCACTTTTTACATCCATTTGATATAGTTTAAAATCATTTGCACAAGCAATAGCAAGAAGTATTCTAATTGACTCTAATCTAGCTACCGGAGCATATCTTTCATCATAATCTATACTTTCTTGTTGATTATATCCTTGTGCCACTAATCTAGCCTTATTTCTAGATACTATACCGTTTTTATCTAATTTATTTCTAAAGACCCATTTTGTTCCAATGACGGATTGACTTATAGTTTGAGGGACTAATTCCCAAACATCATTGGCTACAAATTGATTTAGTTCTTCTTGCATATCTACAATCCAACTTTTATCTTTTAAAGCCTCTTTAATATTTTTGGGTTCTATAGTAGATATAAAACTGTTGATACAAAAGTTGGACGATCCTTGATTAGGTCCGAATTAGGTGTAATACGGATCTATTAGGTCCCGGTTCCTGTATCAATTAAGTCTTGATGTATGAGACCTGCGCACTAAGAAAACAAAGCACCGTTAGGCTTACCGTGGTCAACTACATTCGACTCATATTCTTCAATGCAAATAAGTTGTGCTATTTGGTATTCCCTGTTTACCTAATTGCTTTCATCTTCATCAACATCAAACATCAAGCCAGAGAATTAGTGAGGCGCGGAGAGTTGTGAAGAGGGAGAGGACTTTCCATCGAATGTCACATTTGATGATGTCTTCAAGCTTATTATTTAGTGTTTATTGTACTACAAAAGCTTTACTATTTGAGATACCCCTAAAAAATACCTTCATATGACTTGGTCAAACTTGGTTAGATAAGTATCCTTTAGGTATTCAAGATGAAGCCACATTGCTTTCCAAATACTTTAAAATATTCTAAAGAAGATTTCCTACTTTCCAAAAATTTTCATAAGGAGTTTTTCCTAGTATTGGTCGAATTAGTATTCTATTTAATATATAAGTTGACGTATCAACGGCATTACACCAAAACTTTTGTGGAATTGATTGTTCATTAAGCATGGTTCTAGACATCTCTTATAAGGTCCGATTTTTCTTTCTACTAACCCATTTTGATTGTGGCGTCCGTGGATCGAGAAGTTTATGAGTAATGCCTTGTGCAATCACAAATAAGCTCCTAATTGTAACTCAATATCAAATTCCCGACCATGCTCCTGGTGTTCTAAGGCTATTTGATATGAAACTACTATTGGTTTTGAATTTTCCTACTTTTATATTCAATTTCTCAAAAGCTTTATTTTTAGTCCTTTAGAAATCTATCCAGTTTATACCTAGAATAATCATCTACTAACAACTAAGGTAATAAAAGTTACCTCCATAGCATTAAAAAAAGAAAATATTTAGGTTCGATGGACCAAATAAGTCATGAATGTAATAGTAGTTTTACTAAACATCTATAAGTGAACCAATATTAATGTATCTTTAAGACATTTCATGAGCTGCTTCCATTTTTTGAAAGCAACACAAAATTATATCCATATGTTAGTTTAGTTAAGTTTCTAAAACCCTAATCCCTTAGAAGACAAACGATTGAATTAAACGCATATTTGCGTGACAGTCCCTTCTTTATTCCATAAGGTAGAGGTTTAACCACTAACCGTTCGAGACATAATTTGTCTGAACTTATTTGTCCCTAATTTCATACGTAACAAACCAATTTTCCTAATCCCCGTCCTAATAATTTACCATCTTAAATTATTTCACTACCATCTTCGATGATAAAAGTCTTTACACTTGATTGGTCACAAATTTGGCCGCCGCTAAGAAAAATAAATGTTTTAATATAACTACGTTTTCTACATAAGATATATTTATGAGATCCATTAGAGATCGTACTTTTGGCCTATAATCTTTCCCTTTTAAGTACTTCCAAAAACAACATATACATCCGTCCTATCTTTGTTAGGTAGATAAAAACTCCCTTGCTACCGGTCCACAATATGTGTTTGGAGCAACCACTATCTTTGATCCACTCATCCGGATTTCCCACTTGTTCTCAACATACATAATTCACAAAAACAAAATCAGGTTTGGTACCCCAATATCTTAATGGTCCCCCCTTGAAAATGTTGTGTTTGTACAACTCCTTGCATTTGTTTGCAATTGATGGGATAATAAAAATGGGATACAATTTCCATATTGACATAGCCTTGAAATTTGTTGGTTTGTTCCATTCATAGGATAAGAAAGTTTTTTTTGAATTTGTTTTGTTTATATTTCCTCCTAGATTTGAGGTGTGTTGTACCTTGGTTGATAAGAAATTTTTCTCCTAGGTGGAGGTGTTTTTCGGATCTAGACTCCCGTTTTGACAACTATAACCGCACTTGAGTGATTGTTTTTAAAGACGATTTCTATAACTCATCATGCAAATTATGATAGTTTTTTTCTCCTATTAATAACAAAATCCGATCTAAAAAGACATAGGTGGACTAATAACGTGTATGTCCCCTTTTTCGCTATCTTTGCGACCACCGGATCCAGGGTTTAGAGGTATCCGTGCCCCTTAATGGTGATTCGTCCGTCACTTTATCCCAGCGGACGATCCAACAAAACTCATGGTTTTAGTTCCGCTTGTTGATGCGTTATCGCTATCAAATCCTATACCTATTTTGCAACTAGGTGACTTATGATTGTTTAACATTTCTCTGAGTGAATTAGCACTTTTATCAAAATTTTAACTTGATTTTCTTTAAGTTTGGCGTTTCCAATTTTAAGTTCATCACACACTTACACACAATTTTAAATTTTCTTTACTCTCTCAAGTTTCTTAATTTTTCTCGTTTAATTCTAAAATTCTTTTTCTAAAAAGAATCTCTTTTTAGTTTTTTAAAATTTATCTTGTTAATGATTTTAAGCAATTCAACATAAGCTATCGTATTCAATTTTGTAATAATATCATTTATCAAGAAATGCATTATCACTATAGCAAGAAGAGTTAAGATTTACCTCATTTGACGATTGAGCCATGAGACAAGTTTCGTCGTTGGTTTTGTCTTCGGCGTCATTCTCGCTATCGTTGGTTTTGCCCAACGCACCTGCTTCTTCATAACCAAATACCCTGTAGAAAACAATTCAAGTTTTTTATTAAAAAAATGCATCAATTAAACGGATATTAATATAAGATAACTATGATGGCACCTTCCTAGAGCATGATCCTAATTAGCTTAATATAGTTATTAATCAAAGCTTATCAATGGTACAAATCTGGGAGGATACCACATGATAACCATGAATAAGCCTCCCAACCGCAAAGAACTTGTGGTCGGAGGAGATCGCCGGATGATTTGGGAAGCTGTCGGTCGCCGAAAAGTTAGCGGGACATGATTTGTTGTGTGTGTTTATTTTGTTAGGCATATGATAGGATTAGTGGGTGCGTGTATATCTTATATCAACAAACACGTATAAGTTATCTTTTCAATTTTGAAGACACGTGTGATGTGTATTGTTTATTCCTTGTATTGTTAAGTGATTGTTAATGATGATAATATTTTAACATTATAGTTACTGTTCATTAGAAATAAAAAAATATTAAAACTGATTTACTGTAGCATCTGTGTGTAACAATACTATCATAAACGTTAGTTTTTATAATATGTTTTCTATGAAAAAGAATCGATTATTATTTCTTTCGATAAAAAAACTCTAACAGATGCACCAATTTGTTTGATCTCGAAACCAAAAACTCTATCTATAGTTTTTATAGTCGATTAAATATGAGATACACAAAAGAAATTAATAAATCTAAGAATTTGTATATTGTGATTATACAAAAGGTTTAAATCTAAATATATGACTCGTCGCCACATCACGCAGATACTTAGGTGGTGCTATAAAAATGCGCGGACATCATTTTTTTATCTAGAGAAAACATCCAAAACGTTACTAAAAAAATGTATCCAGAATAAAAAATATACATTGTTACCATATAAAGCAATGAACCAAAACCATAAAACTAACAAATTGGGTCATATTCGGTCAATACATAGTACATGCACAGAGTATTAGATTCCTTTCACTATGATAGTTTTTAAACTGATTTAAACCATACCCATTTCACAAAACTTATTCAAATTTCATTCCAACAAAAAAAATAAAAAAATGAGTGCATTAACTGAGAGTTTAAGATCTCTTGTAGAAACCAAGTCATGGGATTATTGCATTGTTTGGAAATTTGGTGATGACCCTTCTAGGTACATTGAGTGGTTTGGTTGTTGTTGTAATGGTAGTAATCAAGGTGTTTGTGACAATGTCAAGAAGGAAATCGAAGAAACCAAGTGTAGAGATACTTTTGTTGAACATGGTTTGTGTACGAAAGCTTGCGAGAAACTAGCTAATATGCCTTTTTATTTGCCACTGTATCTTGGGTAATTATCTTTATACTTCTAGCTATTTGTTTGTAAATTGTGATTTTATGTAGCTTAATTAGTTGATTAACTAAATCGCGTTAATGTCGGATACTAAATAGGGTCCATGGTGAAGTTGCAATGTCTGGTCGACCGTCTTGGAGTCATGTGAGTATGTTTATCAGTAAATAAAATGTGAATGGCTAATTTTTATATAACATTGTACTAATCTCTTAATGTTTTCGTATAAACTTCGTAGGATACTATTGGGACTCAAGTTTTGTTTCCGGTTAATGGTGGTTTGATTGAGCTCTATATCTCAAAACAAGTAAGACCCGTGTGTTTAAATCTTAGAACAACAATTTTAAAAGTGTTTTGAGACTAGTTTAGTGTGAATTGACGAGTGTTTTACTGTTTTAGGTTCCAAGAGATGAAGAGATGATAGAGACTCTTACGGCTCAGTTTAATGCACTTTCTAAGGATGAATGGTTTTGTGACACGAAAACTGCTGCACAACACATGGTGCATCTAAAAACCGAAGGATCACCAAATGGTGAAGGACTATGGAGTGAAAACTCGTCACTTGTTTCAGCTGGTTCGGCTCAAGTTTCACCAACTCAGTCCATTGATATGGCGATAAACGTGTTGGGTAACACAAAGAGGAAACAGAAGAATGGCGAAGAACAATACCAATCTAAGAATCTTCTAACTGAAAGGAGAAGAAGAAATAGAATTAACGAGGCTCTCCTTATTTTACGCTCTGTAGTCCCTAAGATTTCAAAGGTTTGTAACTGTTACTGCATTTTATGAAACTTTGCATTCAGTTTTAGGATTATAAATAATCTGAAAATCTTGACCAGATGGATAAAGCTTCCATACTTGGAGACGCAATCGAGTATATAAAGGAATTAGAAAATAACATTCAAGAACTTCAAGATGAGCTCAAAAGATTGGAAGAAGATGAGATTAAGTCTCACGAGGAAGAAGTTGAGGTCTGCAAACCGAAAGGAAAACGAGCGTACGAACACTCGCCTACAAAAGGACATAGTCTTGTTTCAACATCACTAGACAGAAAACCTGAGGTTGATTTTTGTTTTTGGAATAAAATCTACTAGTGTTTATGGTGAGATTTAGATGTCAAATCCTTTTAATTTGTGTTTCGTTTTCATAAAGGTTAAAGTGGAAGTGCATCGAATTGGTGCTAAAGATTTCTGGCTTAAACTTGTTTGTGGCCAAGAGCCAGGGGGGTTTAAGAGGATTATGGAGACTCTCGATTCTTTCGAGCTTCAAGTAATTGATGTCAATGTCAATACTTGTTATGGCCATGTCTTGACAAATCTTAAAGTAGAGGTACGACTAATTTATTTTTTCTTGCCGCCATGTATAGCTATTGGGACGGCTAGTAGTTACGGTGTAATTGCTAACCATCATTGCAAGGGTTAAAGACGATACTAGCTTAATAAGGGCTTATAATTATTATTTATTTCTGTTAGCCTAAATGTTTGTTTGATAACTGATTGTTGATCTGTTTGTGAAGGCAAAAGGGAAGGAGGTTGTCGCAGCCAAGAGTTTGAAAGAGTCGTTACTAAATTGTTGTATGTCTAGTATGCATGACGAGAACCAGAAGGAGCGGTTGATAAGGAAGTTAAGAACATGAAGACAGGGAATAGATTGGAACCAAATAGTCTAAATGATGAAACTATTGGTCATGCTGTCAGGAGTCATCATAGAAAGCATGATTAACTTAATTAGCACATATTATTTCAAGTTTATTGTATTTAGAAGATGTTATGAGACTAAGCAACACATTATGTGTCTAATTTGATGCGTTGCGACATTACTTTCGAAGTACAAAACTATATATATCAATCACTCTACTTGATTTTGAGTATGTGACCCAGCTTTCATAAGCATATTTCCTATATGTGCCCTTTATAAGCACAATACTTCATTTCCCTTAATCATGATGATTCACATGATGTTTTAGGTTCCACTAAGCTCAATATATGCAATTAGGAAAAAATACAGATACCAATTTAGGTTCCAGTAAGCTCACAGTTCATAACCCCTTCATAGTTAAAAGAGCAAACTGAATGTACTTGTACAAGTGACACACACAGAGTTGCCAATTAAGACCAATAACTAGTTATATATGTTACTCCCTCCGTCCCAAATTAATAGTCTATGTTTTCTTTTAGTTTGATCAAGTTTACTATATTACCCTTGTTTGAAATTATTATCGCAAACTTTAAAGAAGACTTGAATTAATTAGTTAAGGGTAAAATTGTCATTCTACTAAAAAGTAAGAAAGAGAAAGCAGTAATAAACGCACTTTTCTTAAACTATGTGTTTTTTTGCCAAGGATCAATAATTTTGGGACGGAGGGAGTACTACTCATGATATGAGTGATAATATGTATCACTTTTAATGGCTTACGTATGATCATTTTACATACACCATTGCTGAACCCCGTTAAGACCACGAGGGATTAGGGTTGTTGAAGTATATTGACCGATTTTGTCAGGATGAAGTCCCGATAAAATCACGAATGAGGCTGCAAGACCCTTATCGATAAGGATCTCTGACATACTCTCTTTGGAGTTCTTCTACTTAATTAAACATTTGTTGGTTTAATAATTATCATTAAAAGTTTAAAACACACAACACAGACTCTACTAGTGTCACGGTGACCTATATATATTACACTGACTTAGAGGCAGACATACTAATGCATAAAGCTGATATCATCTTTACCTACTAAAACTTCTCATTGGTTAAAATAAACAGCCTAAGTTTGGCCACGAAACCAGATTCACGGTGACCTAGATTACATCTTATATCAACCTACGAACCAAACACGGTTTATTATTTTCTCTGTTGTGTGATTCCTTCTTCTCGAACATGAATCTCATACCAATCGTTGGATAAAACTTCCAACAAACCTGAAACTTTAGCGCAAAATTAATTAAAGAACTCGAGAAAAGTTGGCAGCTCAAGATCACAAGATAATTGACAAGAGAAAAAAACAACATGTACACGATATATACTTTCGAACCCCTTTATCAATAACCAATAAAGACTTATATCGAGACAAGAAAGAATGAATGATTTAACCTTCCCCTTACATTTATTTATAGAGATGAGGGTACAACACTTAGAATTTCATACTCGTAGTATCTTTCCATTCCTACGCACCAAGCAATTCTAGTATACATCTAACCCTAACTCTACATAATTAGATACACTTAAATTCTTACACATAGACCAATTACACTATAGCCTACTATAAGAATCGCTAATATAGGCCGATTTTCAATGAGAACAAGCTCCACTTGTAACACATGGTGTTACAAACATACAGTATTATTGTATCCAAAAGATGCTAAAAGTAACGAGACTTTACAACACATGTTTTGTCTTATAGCAGACGTCACACATAATTCCAATGTACACAACTCTTTTTATAACATTTGCTCACTCCACTTGACTCTAAAAGATGTTTGTATGATCCACTTGTACTATAAAGATCTAACACGTTTTACTATAAAGTTCTATAATACTAGTAGCAACTTGGGAATTCAAGTTGGTCTTAAAAAATATCCCAACTGCTACCTTTGGCGTATAACAACCATAACAGTTGGTGAATCTTTAAATTAAACAGTAGCCCAAAACTTAATATTTAAATCATGACCAAGAAAGACCACAGGATAGTCATATATGATAACAAATGTTATGAGATTAGGTTTCTTTCTACGAGTGAAAAAAGAGCCCGTAAAGTCGCTTTTTGAAAATGCTTATCTCCATCAAGGATGAGGCGCGTCATGTGTGTTATGCGTTCCTTCTCAGCTGAAGTAGATGGTTTTGTTTATGTGAACCAGAAAATTAGTGTTTGAAAGTGCACAGATCACGAAAGTGTACAAATCAAAAACTTCTCATTGGTTGAAATAAATAATGAATACTTGTTTAAGACATTACAAAATAATGAATACTTGTTTAAGACATTAGGCTGCTCACTATGGGAGGTCGACCGACTCCGACCATTTTCGTTTCTATCGTTCGGTCTCTCAACCGTTGTCGAGGCAAAGAAAATTTCAAAAAAATCTGTTTTTTCTTGATTTATAATTAAAAAAAAACTTTTTAACTTCTAAAATTTAAATAATTTAACATTATAAATACCCACTTATTTCAACATTTTTTTCACAACTTCAAACAACTATTCTCTCTACACACATTCAAACCACTAATCTACACAATGTATTCCGATCAATTTTTTTATACCTCTTTGGACGTTGAAGATGAAGTTAATAGCGAGTTTGCTATGTTTACGGAGGCCTGTCAAGCGGCTTATGAAGCGTCAAAGCCAAAACTTCAACGAACCCCAGTAGAAAGGGATCGTTACGGTGCTCATGATCGTTTAGTAATGGCTTACTTCTTCGAACACCCACAGTATGACGAAACAACATTCCGTGAACGTTTCAGAATGAGCCAAAGACTATTTACAAAAATTGTTCGAGAAGTAACCGATGCTTCCCTTTTTTTCAACAAAAGGATGACTGTATAGGAAAGGTTGGTATTTCATCATTGATGAAGTGTACTTTCGCAATTCATCAAATGACATACGGAGCCGTTCCTAATTCTCTAGACGAATATCTGCAAATGGGTGTGACAACAGCCCGTGATTCTCTCCGAATCTTTTGTAAGGTCATCATGAATTTATATGGTAAAGAGTTTTTGCGAAAGCCGACATATACTGACATGGAAAAACTCTA
The DNA here is from genome assembly GCA_026074375.1 of Tanacetum coccineum. NCBI lineage: Eukaryota > Viridiplantae > Streptophyta > Magnoliopsida > Asterales > Asteraceae > Tanacetum > Tanacetum coccineum. Next base: position 13,815 of record BQNB010021666.1, on the reverse strand, counting down.
TGTTTATCACGATGAAAAGCATGTGTTTCTTGGGATGTTAGAAAACATTGATTGTACAGATTGGCCGTGGGCGAATTGCCCACTTGCATACATAGCTCAATTTTGTAGGGGTGATCACGAGCCAAATCCATTCATTTTATTAGAAGTGATAGCCTCTAATGATTTATGGATTTGGCATGCGTTCTTTGGTGTCTCCGGGATGAATAACGACGTGAACGTTTTACGTCAATCCTCTCTTTTCAATGATCTCAAATAGGGGAGAGCACCGGATGTTCCATTCGTAGCTAACAACGTGCCTTATAAAAGAGGATATTATCTTACTGACGGGATATATCCGCAATGGTCTGTTCTTATTAAATCAATTAAAAATCCGGGTAGGTCAGATCATAAACGAATATTGTATAAGACAAAGCACGAAGCAGCCAGGAAAGATGTGGAACGAGCTTTTGATGTATTAAAGCAGAAGTGGAAGCTAATTAAATATCCGGCTCGAGGGATGTCGCGAAGTAGACTATCGGATGTAATGTACACATGCATCATATTACATAATATGATCATTCATGACAACGGTGAAGCGATATCTCCCGATTTTTTTCAGAGGAACAACACCGTGATGATGATCCCGTAAGAACACATGAAGAATCGATGCAAGTCAGCAGAACGGGCCATTTAAGTTTAAAAGCCGATTTAGTAGAACACATTTAGAATAATGCAAATTAATAATAGTTTAGTCATTTTATTATTGTAATGTTTTAATTTTGTTTGAATTATTATGTAATGTTTTTTATTATTTATGTAATGTTTTCTATTATCAATGAAATTTAAATTTGTTGTTAAAAAAATTGAAAATGAAAAAAAAAGTCGCCTTATAGTGACAAAATGTCGCATGTAAGTCGTCAGAAAGAGAAATCTGATGTGACAGGGTAAAATGTAAGTCGTGACCAACAACTATAGTTAGCAGCCTTACAAAACAACAATATAGATATTTATTTTAACACCAAAAAGTTAGTAATAATTTCGGATCAAGATCCTCTCAAGTTATAGTCAAACATGATAGATCATGTTCACCAATCACAAATAAGATAAGTATATAAAACATTTTCTTTTAGTAAAAAATATAATGCCATAATAATACTGTATTCCACTAGCTTCGTATTCCAAAAACTTTAACAAGTCCCCATAATCTTGTCCATCTTGGACAACAACAAAACAACAACCAATCCACTCAAATCACTATCTTCCTGTAACTGTCACAACTAGCTAGCTACCACTCCTTCCATAATGCATCAAACTCTGTAAGTCCTTCAAATTATTATGTTGGTTTCAAGTTATAGTTTAAGTTCATTAGAACTAGAAAAGTTCTAGAGTGGACTGTTTACTGTTATACTTATTTGCAGTACTCTAATCTCACACAAGCTCAGTTGAACCCTCTTTGCAACTCCAATGATTCAGTAGTACTAAAAAGTTTCATGAATGTAATGGATTCAGCTATTGATGGATGGACTACAAATTCATCAAACTGTTGTGATTGGGATGGTGTTACTTGCAATCTTGATGGTAAGGTTGTGAAGTTGGAATTATCAAAGAAAAGATTAGTGGGTACTTTAGTTGAGTCATTAAGTAGTTTAGATCAGCTTAAGACGCTTAATATATCGCGAAATTTGTTTAAAGGGAAAGTTCCTAGTTTGTTATTTCATTTGAAGTATTTGGAGGTTCTTGATTTGAGTAGTAATGAGTTTTCTGAGGGTTTTCCGGATAGCGTTGATCTGCCTAGGATTGAAGTTTTGATGGTTTTTCTGATAATAACGTTTTGAGGGCTTATCGCCGCCAGGGTTGAGTGTGTTTAACTCTAGTAGCTTAACGGGTTCTTTAAATTGTGGGTGATATTACCTTATGTGGTGAGATTCCCCCTTAATATGAGAGTGTGGGATTGTCTTGAAGCATCTTCTCTTAGATGCTAATTTGGTTTCTGGGATCATACCGGAATATTTGTTTAGGCTGCCAAGATTGGTTAAGTTGTTGCTTCAGGATAATATGATAGTTGGTCAGCTTCAGAATAGTATTCCTTCGAATCTTGTTTATTTAGATGTTTCTTTGAATTTGATCTCAGGTGATTTACCTGATTTCTTTCATACTTTTCCGAATTTGAGTTATTTTGCTGCTCATTCAAACAATATTGGTGGGAGGATACCGGTTTCTTTGTTGAATTCTGGAAGTATATCTTCGTTGATCTTGAGGAACAATTCGTTTTCTGGTTTGATTCGATTGAATTGTTCCGCAATGGTAAACCTTGAGTTACTTGATCTGACGGATAATAAGTTTATAGGAACTATTCCTGATAATCTTCCTACGTGCCAGTCGTTAAAAGTCATAGATCTTGGTGGAAACAACCTCACGGGTCAAATCCCAGAAAGCTTTAAGCTTTTCGACTCTTTGGCATATCTTTCACTATCGATGTGTAACTTGAAGAACCTCTCGGGCTCACTTGAAATTCTACAACACTGCTCAAATCTTACTACTTTGGTCCTTAGCCGAAGCTTTGACAATGAAGAAATGCCGTATGATTCAAATCTACAATTCAAAATGCTCAAGACTTTTGTGATTCCGTCTTGCAAACTCACTGGTATGATTCCTGTTTGGTTAAATGGTTTAACAAAGCTAAGGATGCTGGATTTGTCATGGAACCAATTGAGTGGGCATATTCCGCCATTTGTAGGGAATTTACCATCTCTTATTTACCTGGATTTATCAAATAATTTCTTAAAAGGCGAGATTCCAAAGAGCCTAACTGAAATACCAGATTTACTATATCGTAATATCTCCCTTGAGGTTTCTTTGGAATATGCTATTTTTATGAAGAGGAGTACGAACGGAACAGTGTTGAGATATAGTTATGGCGTTCGATTCCCACCAACATTAGACCTCAGTAACAACTTTCTCACCGGACCCATCTGGCCCGAGTTTGGAAACTTGATAAACTTGCATGTTTTGAATCTAAAATACAACGAGTTATCAGGTAACATTCCAAGCAGCTTTGAGAACTTAACGTGTATAGAGAATATGGATTTGTCTCATAACGATTTGTCAGGGGAGATACCTGTTTCTTTGGTGAAACTCGGGATGTTGTCAAAGTTTAGTGTTGCATACAATAATTTAACGGGTCTCATTCCTTCTGGGGGACAGTTTTCGACATTTTCAGCTTCTAGCTTTGAAGGAAACCCTGGTTTGTGTGGTGAATTTGTCTTAAGTTGTGAGAAAGGTCATCAATCGTTGAAAGCTCGAGTGTCTGAGATCGAGGAAGACTTGATTGAAAGCTTTCCTATATTGACCGGGTTTGGGATTGGTTTCATTTTCACTGTAATTCTGTTCCTTGTTGTTCCAAGAATTAGGGATACAGAAAAATTAGATAAATTTGAGTGACTGAGAGTGTGTTATGTATGTAATGTGTGTTTGTTTTTCTGCCCCCCTATATTGTATACTTGTACAGGAGGATTTTAGTCTTCTTTTTTATAAAATAGATTTAGCAAAGTTTTCTAATGCTTGCGGAGTATTACCGTTTTATGGATTGTGTCTCTTTCATAGTCTCATTAAAATATATGGAGTATGGACTAATGTGAACAGTGTCACACCTTCTTTAACCCCCACTATTCTTCAAGATATAAGTTGAAAACGGGTGAATCAGGTCGGGTTGGTAACGGGGCAAACGGTTCATAATGGGTCATGGGTCGAATGGGTCAGTTTTGAAACTGGGACGAATGGGTCGGGTCAAAACCCCATTCAACTGGGTTGTCTTAGGATTATCCGATCTACCTTTAAGATAGATATAGAAACTGAAACTATAGTTTGAATTCCAAAATGAATTTATATTTTGGTTGTAAGGGTAATCGAAAGCTTGGACCATTAATAAGTATGTTTTATGTGTACATTTATAGGGAATAATATTCAAATACATCAGTTGGTCACCACAGTGTGTTCCAAATTTCAACAGATACTCTCTATCATGTGAAGTTCAATAATTTCATTCAGGTTATCTTCTGTACATATTTAAGACAAATGATGTATTAACGCTATGTATGATTGTTAATTTTTTCCCGTATTCAGTATAGTATTATAAGGTACTGAACGCCTTCATGTGTTATGGCATTCCACTTCCACTAACGTTAGACCTCAGTAACAGCCACAGGTCAAATTTGGCCGGAGTTTCAAAATCTGATAAACTCAGAAATTTTGAATCTAACATACCAGTTATCAGATAATATTTCAAGCGAGTTGGCAATTTATAATAGATACAGAATATAGATATGTCTCGTAGCAAGTTGTTTGGACGGATACATGTTCTTTGGTTACACTCTACTTCTTGTCAATTTTCGACCTTTTTAAACTTAAGCTTTGAAGGAAACCACGGTTTATGTGGTGAGTTTGTTTTAATAGTGTTACGAAACCAGGTAATATGTTTTGACATGTAAGAAACAACAGTTCATTTCTCACTTCGTATTTCTATATTTTTCTCTCCACATTACTCGCTCACTCTAGTTTGTTTCATTTTAAAAACATACGCCTTCACAAACCATACATTACTAAAATGTCAAATTCAAATATACATACATACTAGAAAACAATATTGTATGACTTAAAACTTCAGTACCTAGTTGGTTTAATTCTTGTTTATTACTAGTATTTTTTAAAAATTAACATTGTTCTGCATAAGTCCTCACCTCGTGGGACATATGGATATATATAATAATAGGATAAACGATGTGGAAAGTGACCCGCGCGTTACGGCGGGAGCTAACATGTTATTGCAACGTATAGGTAAAACATGGATAGCGGGAAGCAAGGTTGTCAAAATCGCGATCCTACGATCCCACACACAAAAAACGATCAGGATCGTAACAAGATCGCAATTCAAGTAGGATCGTATCAGGTTCGTAGGATCGTAGGATCGAATCGGATCGCGTAGGATAGTAGAATGGCCTTATTTTGGACTTTTGGTAATTTAGGCCAAGGTTTATAAATTTTCATCAAGACGGTTTCATATTTTTTTCTACCCATAATCGTTTAACGATTGAAACATGAAGTAGGTGCACGTATGTAGTATCTTTTTTATCCATATCATATCGATTGAAACATGAATGGATTTTGTGCAAGTATGTATTACAATATATATAATGTTCTATTACCATGGTACTTGAACATATAACTTTTATTTTCTTTCTTTCATCCACTTTAAGAACTCGTTTTATCATATAAAGCGGAAATTCATATATAACCCAATAAAATTAAAAAAATTACATAAATCCTCTAAGACACAAGTAATCAATCCATGATGTAAAAAATGCTATATAAAGAATTGTTTGACGATAAAAAATATAAATAATTGAATTTTATTGAGATATATAAATGCACAAACATATAAACATATATATAAAAACATAGAGAAATATAAAAAAAACAACCTTATACAAAAATATATATGTTTTCATAGGATCTTACGATCCCGATCCGATCCTACGATTACGATCTTGCAAAGCCGAAAACGATCCTAAGTAAGATCCCGATCCTGACAACCTTGGCGGAAAGGTATGGTATATGCCAAAAATGCAAAAGAAGGGCTAATATATTGACATAGCATGTATTGTAAAATTTGTTGTGGACATTCACAAAAAAGTTTCAGCTTGCAATACAAAGTGATAAACTAACAACACATGTTAAATTTACTATACGTTAAAAATAAAGATACTAAATTCAACATTTTCAAACCAAAGACATGTTGTTTTTCTTTTTTCTTGCCTTCATTGTTGCTGGTAGTTATCAATTGTTGAAATAAAGTTCTGCAGGCTAAATTTTTTTTGCAGTCCCTCTTTTGCACATCCTTCTTCTGGAAAGGCAGATTCTTGGTTCAGTGGGGTTTAAATAAAATGTTATCATGCTGCTGTTGGTCTCGTGCTCTGTTGGTTCTCATTAGATGTTGGTTTTCATTAGGTGTTGTTAGAAACATAAAATAAGAAATCGTAAATGCTAGACATAATATAAATTACCTATGATAACGTGCACAAAAGTGAGGACGCAAACCTTGAATAGGAGCAGGTCCCACACTGATGATCCCAACGTTCAAAACGCAATTCTCCATAGAGGCGACACTCTAATTGACATGCTCCTTAGCTTGCACACACAGCTGTTCATCAAGGGTACACGTAACCGCATAACTATCTCCAAAAGTCATGACCCGTTTTCTTTTAGTATAGTAAACCATGTGTTTAAAAGGATCAGAACTTCTGGTAGACGTCTTTGTAATCATATGATCCATTGCTGCAAATCGTCCAACACTATGAGATAACGGTACATATATGAGGTCACTCATGGACAAATAACGGACACTAAGTGAAATTTTTTACCTTCAGATTCACATATGACAACTTCCATAAGAAACGTTATTGTGTTGTTGTTGCCTCTCATTAGGTGCTAGTAGAAAAGTATAATGGGAAGTTATAAACAGTAGACATAATTTGAACCGCCTAAGATAACATGGCCAAAAGTGTATAGACAAACCTCGAATTGACCCAAATATTCCGCATCTGTTAACGCGAGTCTGTTCAACCGCAAACATCCTTACAACGTGACACCGTTCATGCATGTTATTTGCGAATTTTGCACACGCAATGTGATCATCAGGCTGGGCTATATGTAACCGCGTAACTGCTGTCAAAAGTCGTGTCACATTTCCATTTAGATGTATTTGTAATAACATGATCCCCTGCAGCAAACGTCTCAGAGTGTTGGAATCAGTACGTCGTAATGGAAATGCAAAAGCAAACTGTATAAAGGCTAACATACTTACGTATAGTTGGCATTTGCTGGTACACATCAATAACCAAAGCATTGTTAAGAGGCAATGACGTTTTTTCAGCCAGCTGAGACGCTTGTAACGATCAATTTTCATGAAAGGACGCAACATTCTTCGGTTGACACATCGTTTTAAGCCACTATTAAACGACGTTGTATTGATCCGTAAATGAGGGTGCGTATAACAATAACAAAAACAAATGAGGCTAAAATAAAAACACGATTATAGTATGCTTATGTTTGATGAATGAAGTTGCAGTGTCTAAACCATAAAGATGTAGCACGCACACAGTCACAATGTCGGTAATTTCGACAGACTCATATATAATTCGCAATTCCACTTATTTCGACTTTAGCGCACACAAATTAGTCCAAACAGGCATTGTCGACATGTATGGACATGCTGATAACTAATAAAATATATATCCCGTTCGAAAATACAACAACGTAATGACATCATTGTTTCGGCAAATAAACTAAGGAAAAGTTCAAACTTTTTAAGAATACTTAAAACAAAGTTAGCTGATTTACTATTATCGTCCTATTAGATAAACGAATTATATCTGACATTTTTAAAACTTTAAAACGAATTATATCTAGGGGAGTCTCTATCACCTTCCACACAAATAAAAAATCAGATAAAGAAACATACCTTTCTCTTCAATCGCTGTCATTTACTGCTTCCAAGAAAACTTCGTGTTTACCCGCAACCGATAAACCTTAAAAAAATTCAATTTATAGTTAAACAAAAAGGCGAAATTAAATTGACCCAAAGTTGAAAATGAAAGCTTCACCTCCATTCATCTTCTTCATCTCGATAGTAAAAGATGAATCACACGGTTTGTCAGTAACCTGGAAATCAACACGAAACCGCCAAAGGAATAAAAGTCACATAACCCCGCGAAAAATCAGTACTCACAGCCATAATATTTCCTTAAGCATAAAAGATCAAACCCCTTAAGATCACCTAACCTCGAAAAAGCACTAAGTTTTCGATATATGGCAAAAAAATACAGTGTTTGTTCCTCTTTTACCTTGTACCCAATACAATAAAACCACTCCAATAATCTCCCAAAAAGCACCAACTTTTTGAGGATATCCAAATTCGCACCCAATACGATATAATCCACTCACTTACAATATATGATCAAACCTAAATCTTTGCACCAACAAAATTTAACAATATATGATCAAACCCCAAGTTGCATATCTTAACATAAGATCAAAATAATCATACCCATATGATCAATATCAAAACTTTATGATTCTATGATTGATATAAATATATAAAAAATCAAAAGAGAAACTGAATATTATAAAAAAAATACCTACTTGATAAGTTAGGAGGTGGGGCGCTGATGAAGAAGCACCATAAGGAATGAGCATCATATCTGTTGTTAAGATCAAGCAAAATATGTATTATAACAAAAAACGACCAATAGAAAATTAAAGTATGTTTAAAATTAAATTTTTCCCCAATCAAAAGAGAAACCTCATACCTGGAATCTGAAGCAACGAATGCGTTTTTTTCTTTGATAAAAAGATAGTAGAGAAACCATATGCCACGTTTTGTTTGTAGATCATCGTTGACACTTGTTATGAGTTTAAATTATGTGTGGATCTTGGTAAGTTGGGGATGGTTGGCTCTATAGTTTGTTTGATGTAAATGTATTTGTGTCGAAGGATCCGGAATAGAGAAGAAGAAGGTGGAGATATCAACTTAATAACAATGAACCCAAGCCACACAATTGGCTGGACTACACAAAGCAGGTTACTATATGTGATCATTTTATTTGGGCCGGCCCTATAGTACTGTAGCGGTACTGTTTTAGTGTACCACGCAGGGACGGAACCAGGGGGTGTCCCGGGGGGTCCCGGGACCCCCATGGAATTTTGCGGCGTAGTGTTAAATATTGTAAAATTTTGCGGCGTAGTGTTAAATTTTGTTAATTTTTTCCTAAGTGCACCTGGTCCTAAAAATTTGTCTCTCATTTCGTATAAATTTTCGTAAATGCACCTGGTCCAATTGTGTCCTGGTTCCGTCCCTGGTACCACGGCTTTTAGTATATAGATCAATTTATTAACCATAAACACCATCACTTATATTTGTTTCTATAGACGGTGTCTTGGAAGAGGTCTACGCTGATGTCCTCACAAGAGACATAACGTTCAAAACTCATTAGGTACAAACTTTGGAGGTGGTCAGGGAAAGGGTCTGAAACGGTTATATTATACCTCGGTTAGGTAGTATACATGTGAGTTAAAGACTCGCAGTAAGATGGAAAAACTCATCCATTTACCAGGATGATATCTTGACAGATACTTAACTATTAGTTATATTTTTAAAACTTATTTTATTAAGTTACAGATGTATTAGTACTTTCTTAATTACAATTATTTTAATAGGAGAACGTTCAGATTTCTTGAAAACCAAAACAAAGAAAGTTTTATATTATGCATTATTGCAATCCTCAGTAACGAATTTTTAATCCTTTAACGACCCAAATTTTGAAATGTTATCCAACTCTTTTTCTAAGCACTGAAATTTAACACCTTTGGTTCTTGTTAGTTTTTGTTTGTGTTTCAGTTGATATATATACTTAAGATGGTGTTGGTATTTGAGAAATGGTTACTTGTGAGTGTTATTCTGTTGTCACTACAGTGTCGTGTTCTTGTGATAGCGCAGAATCTAACGTGTAATCCTTATGATCTACGTGGATTAACGGGTTTAGTAAACGGTTTGGACTCACTAGTTGATGGATGGTGGTTTACAAATGCATCTTCTAATTGCTGCGACTGGGTAGGCATCACTTGTGATGCATCTTCGGGTAGGATTGTTAGATTAGATCTACCAAATAAGAGATTATCTGGTATTTTCAATGCTTCATTTTCCAATTTACATCAGCTTAAAACACTCAATCTTTCACATAATTCTCTTAAAAGGCCTTCTTCCGGTTTCGCTTTTTAATCTTGCCCTCTTGGAAGAAGTAGATTTGAGTGGTAACTTTTTTGATGAGGTGTTACCCGTGAGCGTAAATCTGCCTGCACTTCAAGTGTTAGACGTATCGGATAATAACTTAAGGGGATATCTTCCAAGGGATTTATGTGTTAACTCCAACTGAATTCGTTTTCTTAGCTTTGGTTTCAATTATTTCACTGGAGTTATGCCACTCCAATATAAAGATTGCTATTTTCTTGAACATCTGTCTGTGGCTTCAAATTATATATCCGGTGTCATACCGGACTTCTTATTCACATTACCACGATTGCGGGAATTGGCTCTTGAGGACAATGAGTTCACTAACATTACGAAAGTAAGTAATGTATCTAGTAGTTTGGTTCATTTGGATGTTTCTTTTAACCGAATCTAAGGAAACATACCTGACTTTTTTCATAGCTTTCCAAATTTGAATTATTTCTCAGCACATTCGAATAATTTCTCGGGTGTGGTGCCTCTGTCATTGTCAAATTCAAAAACCATTTCTACCCTTGAGAAACAATTCTTTAGATGGTTCCATCAATCTCAACTGTTCCATGATGGTTAATCTTACATCACTTGATCTAGGCAGTAATAACTTTTCGGGTACATTACCTGCTAATCTTGCATCTTGCCAAAAGTTAAAAGCTTTAAATGGCGAAAAACAAACTCACAGGCCAAATCCCGGAAGTTATTTCGAACTTTCAATCCCTTTCTTATCTTATCAATTTCAAATTGCAGCTTCATAACCTCTCAAAACGTCTTCTAGCCGCCGAGAGAGAGCGCGCGCGTACTGCCGCGATATTTGACTGTTTTGGTCTTTACGATGAACTATTATGCTGAGCAGACTGGCATCTGATGGTGATCTACAGTCAAGCCACACACACACATCACTTGTGAAATCGTAAACGCCAATTGCAGCCTCATGGTGGCAAATTCCGTCATGGCTAAAATGTTTGACACAACTGCAGTTGCTAGATTTATCATATAACCAATTGACAGGATCCATTCCATCCTATTTTGGCGATTTTAAGTTTCTTTTTTACTTGGACTTGTCAAACAATTCCTTATCAGGAGAGATACCCAAAAGTCTAACGCGGTTACAAAGCCTGATTTCAAGAGATATCGCATTAGAAGATCCGTCCCCAGATTTCCCATTTTTCAAAAATAAAAACATTAGCAGTAGCAGGTTGACGTTACAGTATAATCAGATTATGAGGTTTCCGCCTCAATTAGACCTCAGTAGAAACTACCTCACGGGTCGAATATGGCCGGAGTTTGGGAACTTGAAAAAACTGCATGCTTTGGATCTTAGAAACTACATTTTATCAGGCACGATTCCTTGTTCCTTATCAGGTATGACCAGCATAGAGGCGTTGGATATGTCGTATAACAGTCTAACAGGAATAATCCCTTCATCTTTCGTAAGACTAAGCTTTTTGTCTAAGTTTAGTGTTGCTTATAATAATCTTACAGGGATAATTACTTCCGGCGGCCAATTTTGGACCTTTCCAAACTCTAGCTTTGAAGGAAACCGTGGTTTGTGTGGTAATTTTTTTGTCAACTGTCCGAAAAATCAAGGCTTACTGCCACCTCCGGCAGCACCTGATAAAGACGAGGACTTTTCTATCTTACGTATGATTGTAATCATTGGGTTTGGAACTGGTTTCCTGCTCACCGTCATCCCGTTGCTTGTTGTTCCTGGAATTAAGGGTGCATACAAAAAGGATAAATTTGAGTAGCGTTGGTCTGTATTCTCACATGGGTGATCCTAAAGTTGTAATTTGTATATCTTGTTTATAGAAATCTAAAATTGTATATGTATTCTCAAGTTTTCTTTAGATGATCGTCGTACATGGTATTTGAGCATGCCTAGATTCAGTATTTTTTTTGTTCATTAGTCAGAATGACGAATGGTAAAAGAATGACCTTTATAACTAACAAACCTAAGAAAATTCTCTAATGCCCCGTTTGCTTCGCGAATTCTTATGGAATTGAAATTTGATTCCATTTCAAAACGTGTTTAGTTAGCATATTCAAGGAATCAAATGGAAAGTAAATCCTTAACAATCATATATAGCAAAATGGAAGGAATGTCTACAAGAGAAAAGTTTCATAAGGAACATGGTCTAAAAAAAACTGTTTCATCTCGTCCATCCATTTTATTTCTATTTAATGGTTTATATTAATTCTTATTTTAATTTAATTAAAAAACTCACTTTCATCTTATTTTTTAAAAATTAAATATCTCACAAATCGTTAATCGTTACGCAAAACGACAATAAACATCGCGACGAGAAATTAAAATCATCTTTCTATAAGGAGGTGTACTTCCTATATACTTTCGACGAACTTTTTTTGGGGAAGGGGGGAGGGGAGAGAGCGTGTAGTTTTTCTTTCGATGAGCGGGGTGGGCGGTCTGAAAAAATATATGATTTCATAAAATCACATGTGATTGTGATACAAATCACATGTGATTTTTTCAGACGTGATTGAAAAAAAAATTCGAAAAAAAAGTCGTCGAAAGTATATAGAAGTGCCCCTTTATAAAAAGATAAAAAAAATACTCGTCGCGATACTTTCGACGAACTTTTTTCCCGATTTTTTTTCAATCACGTCTGAAAAAATCGCATGTGATTTGTGATACAAATCACATGTGATTTTTTCAGACGTGATTGAAAAAAAAAATTGAAAAAAAGTTCGTCAAAAGTATATAGAAGTGCCCCTCTATAGATAGATAAAAAAATGCTCGTCGCGATGGTGTATTTTTGTTCGTTTAACGATTTATCGTTTGCTAGATATTTGAGTTTTAAGAAAAAGGTGGAAAAGTGGGTTTTTTATTATGATGAAAAAATAAGTGGTTAAGATTCACCTATTTGTTTTTTAAGATGACCATGTTCTTTATGGATCTCACCTCATGTTTACAATTCTTTGAAATTTAGTATTTTCATTATCAAAAATTTATTATTATTATTATCAGTAATTATTATTAGAGTAAACTGCAAAAATCATCCTTGTGGTTTGTAGTTTGTGGCACTAATCATCCCTAGCCGATACTATTGGCATTAATCATGCCTGAGTGGTCAAATGTCCGGCAAAAATCATCCTTATTGGAGGTGATTTTTGCAAAAAAAAGTGTAACAAAAAGTTTGCAAAAATCATCCTTCTAAGGATTGTTTTTGCCGAATATTTCACCACTCGAGGATGATTAGTGTCAATGGTATCGGCTAGGGATGATTAGTGCTTAAAACTACAAACCATATGGATGATTTTTGCAGTTTATTATTATTATTATTATTATTATTATTATTATTATTTTATTATAAACATCACTTTTATTAGAAAATCATAGGATTTACAAAAAATTAGTGGGAAGCCGGGATACTATATGGGCTCCCACTCCTCTAGCTATAGCGAAGCTGATCCACTAAAAATATGAACAACAATATGTGCTTCAATATCTTGAGTCATAGAGAACTTTTGAATCCGCTTCAGTAAGTTAACTGCATCTTTCTCAAGTTCTCCAAAAGAAGAGAATGAACTTGGCAAAGTGGATCATCTAGTACCCTGAACTTTTAAGGGTGCAGAATGATACCCTGAACTTGACAAACTGGAATTTCTACTACCCTATACTAATAAACTCAACAATTAATTATTTTTTTCTTTCTAAAAATCATTTTAGTAGAGTATTTTGTAATAAATGATTTATAGTAAAACTTTTAGCTAGACAAATATATATTTTTTTTAAAAATTCAAGTATTTTTTATCTTTTAAAAATTAATATAGTATTTTAGTTGATTATTTAGAATAAAAATATATATATGTAGCATTGATTTCTAAAATATTTCTAGTGCGCTACTTTTAATATATCTTCGTATAATATAATTAAATGTTTGTTTCAAATAATTTTTAGATCAACTTTTTTTTTGAACAACAGCTTTATTAAACGACTAGCAAGGAGCTAGAATTAGACAATTACAAGATACGGGTTTTTG